>PVIU01009022.1:0-78990 GCA_004026605.1 Ondatra zibethicus | reverse complement strand
TGTTAGGATGCTCCTGCACGGGTGGCAGTGTGTTAGGATGCTCCTGCACGGGTGGCAGTGTGTTAGGATGCTCCTGCATGGGTGGCAGTGTGTTAGGATGCTCCTGCACGGGTGGCAGTGTGTTAGGATGCTCCTGCATGGGTGGCAGTATGTCAGATGCTCCTGCACCGGTGGCAGTGTTAGGATGCTCTTGCTACACAGAGACCTTTTGCAACCTTGGGGACAACAGAACTCTCTTTAATTCGCACAGTGACCTGGAGAGGAACAAGGCACTGATCTTGGGTTGGGGCTTGTTGATCTTGGGTTGGTGATCTTAGTGGGGCAGGACTCCTCAGAAACACCTTCAGAGGAAGGATAAGAGAAGATGGGCAAATATGAGCAAAGCAAATGATATACATGTTTGAAATTTTCATAATAAAATCTACCATTCTGTACAGTGAATATGTGCAAATATAAATAAAGTATATTGAGAATCTGAGTTGACTATAGTCACTTGGGCCTGTAAACCCAGAAGTTAGCAGACCAAAGCAGAAAGATTTTAAGTTTAAGGCCAGCCTGGGCTACACAGCAAGATCCTGGCTCAAAATTAAAGAAAAACCAAATCTAAACAACAAAGCATGTAACTGCTTCTTCCCACCCTCTGTGCAGAGAAGATCACCTGCGGGAATGGGGTGCAGTCAGCACAGAGACCCTGCCCAGAAAGAGCATGGGGAAGCAATGTCCTCGCCTCACTTTGCTGTGTTTTCTCTTGTCCTTACAGGTGCCTGCCACTGGGTGAATGGAATTCGCAGCCAGAGGGCAAGGGAGCTTGTGGATGCAGCCAGCACAGGTCAGTTACAAGGGCCAAACTGGATACAGAAGGGTAGAGAATATATGGAGAAGTAAGGAGAAAATGGCCAGGCAAACTGCCTGTCTTGGGAGCTGACTTCTCCACTCCTGACTCCCACTGAGGATTCTGTTTTCTCAGCGAGATCTTCTCTGGCTACATTTCTCAAATGGCTTCACACCCTTTTCCCATTGCGGCTCTTAATAATAGCACTTAATGCCACCCATCAACTAAGTTCCTCATGTAGCTTGTTCATCGCCTACTCTCCCAGTAGAGCAGGGCGAGGACTTTGTTTTGAACATCAATCACTATTGGTGCCATCTGGCACATAGAAGGTACTCCACAAATGGCGAATTAAAAGATAATTGAAAGGATGCACTGGCTGGGGCCACCCAAGGTGAGTCCGTCCTTAGCCTTATGTGCTGGGTTGTAGGCATATCCAGCCTTTACTCCCACCTGGTGGTATTGATTTCTTCCAAACGGCTCAGCAGCTGCCATGTCTGAAGGTCTGAAGGTGGGGAGGCCTTTGCTGCTCCCAGGATTGTGGCTGCATGACACTTTGTTGACCATAGCCCTCTAGAAGATGTGGTTATGTTGTGTGCCATGTAATATTTAAGTAGTTGCGAGCAGCAGTGGGACACTGGCCCTTCCTCAGGGACAGCCTCAGCTTCTGCTGGGCCTGTTTCGAAATGAGAAGGATCAGATCCACTTCCTTCAGGTTCAAGGGCAGGGTGCTGGGAGCTATGTCCCTGGCTACCATGCTGACAAAACATGCCAAATGCAGATGAACAATGCAGATTTGAATTCCTAGAACACTAGTTGTGTCGAGGATGCTTTTATAGCATAAATAATATGAATATATTCTCAGCAGTGTTCCGGTGCTGGGGATGGGACTCAGGGCCTTGTGCATGCTAGGATACATTCTTATTGTAATCAATGCAGCTACTTTTAAAATCCCGTGTCCACCCTGCTCCCCAGAGGGAGCCACTGTTCCCCATGTGGAGTGCTCGCCTTCTTTTGGGTCTTCGTCTCTGTGTATAGCTTGGTTTTACGTGAAAACTTGAAAACAGTCAATCTGTGGTGCTCCAAACAGTGATCGGCAACTTGCTTTTTTTCACTTAACATTATGTCTTGGGAACCTCTGTGTCAGGATGCGCGTCTAACTCACCGTTCTCATGATTAAACGTTTTATGTTTTTAATCATTGTAGAGTAACCTGCCATTACAAAAATAATGCAGGTGCTCTTTGCCCAGCTTTTCTCTATGGTTAGAAATCCAGAATAACATACAAGCAGAGTGCTGAGACCGACTGCCACAAAACAGCATTTCCACACTACCAGGCCATGCCTACCCAATGCCTATTTAACCCCTATTAATCCTTTATTTTTGCATTTATTTGTGTGTGTATGTGTGTGCGCACGTGCGTGTGCACAAGTGTGTGCACACACGTCCATGTACATGCATATTTATGTGCCTGATCAAGTCATGATGTGAAAGTCAGAGGACAGTTTTCAGGAGCTACTTCTTTCCTTCCACCGTGAGGGGCTAGGGGTGGCACTCAGGTCATCAGGCTTGGTGGCGAGCACCTTTACCCTCTGAGCCAGGTCCACCATTTTTTTCGTTGACTATATCGTACATTATATTATAGTATGTAAAGATGTTTTCATACAAGTCTATGTTATACATTGAACACGTTTCCCATACTCTGTCCCCTGCCTGTCCTCCCCACCTTCATATTAGTCAGCTTTGTGAAAGCTTCACTTCTAGTTCCATGTCAGATGCACATAAATGATTGTATGTATCTGTATAAAACCTGGGAATCACGAATGAGAGGAAACATATGATATTTGTCTGTCTAAGGCTGTCTTAATTTGCTTAATATAAGTATCTCCCCTGGGATCGATTTTCCTGCAAATGATCTAACAACTTTGTCCCATTTCTTGAATTCGGTCATTTCAACAAAATTAGGTTAAAAAATGCAATCCTATATCATGTGACCTTTTCATTGCCACCATTAGCTAGAGCAGCAGCTCTCAGCCAGTGGGTCTTGAGTCCTTTGGGGGTCATATATCAGACATCCTGCATATCAGATATTTACATTGAGATTCATAATAGTAGCAAAATTAGCCAGGCGGTGGTGGCGCACGCCCTTAATCCCAGCACTCGGGAGGCAGAGGCAGGCCTAGTCTACAGACCTAGTTCCAGGACAGGCTCCACAGCCACAGAGAATCCCTGTCTCGAAAAAACAAAAAAAAAATAGCAAAATTACAGTTATAAAGTAGCCATGAAATCACTTAATGAGAAGGAGTCAACCCAACATGAGAAACTGTAGTACATGATCACAGCATCGGAAAGGTTGGGAACCGCAGCTCTAGAGCGTCATCCTCAGACTCATCACATTTGGCAATGTTCTGGTTCATTCCATGTTTGTTTATAAGACATGTTTGTACAACAGTCTTCCTTTGTTTTGCCGAGTAGCTGTGATTCTGACAGATCACAGAAAGTGTCCATTCACGCATTGGAGGGCATCTGTAGTGTTTCCTGGGCTTGGCTTTTACCAATAACACTGCTATGGGCATTTGCCTAGCAGCTTTTTTTGTGGACTTAAGCTTTCCTTTCTCCGGGACAGATGCCCAAGACTGCAGTTGCTGGGTCATATGGTACTTGTATGTTTAGTTTTTTTTTTAAAAAAGAACCTGCCAAACTGATTTTCCAGAACACTCTACCATTTATGTTCCCACCAGTAGTGTCCAAGGGATCCAATTTCCAGACACTTTCATCAGCATTTGGTGGTGTCACATTTTAGTAAACTTTAGACATTCAGAGAGGTGTGTGGTGATGTCTCACTGGGGTTTTAATTTGCATTTCCCTGGTGGTTCCTGAGGTTGAACATCTCATGGGCTGATGTGAAAACCATGTCTCCTCTTTGGTAAATGCCTATTTATGTCTTTAGCTCATTTCTGCTTGGGTTGTTTGAATGTTTAACCGCAGAGTTTTCAGAATTCTTTATGCATTCTAGATTCAAGTGCTTTGTGGGACATATGTTTGGCAAATATTTCCCCTAGCATTTAACTTTTGAAAAATTGTATCAGTAGGGTTTCCACAGGAAAAAGTTTTGACTTTGATGAAGTACAATTAATCAATTCTTCTTCTGTAAATCTTTTTGAGTTAGAGTCTTAGAATGTAGCCCAAGCAGGCCTTGAACTCCAGATCCTCTTGTCTTGACCTCTTGCTGGCAGGCATTACAGGCCTGTGCCCTGACTCCCAGCTATGAACGAGTTTTGATGATCAGATATGTGGACTGGTTTATATGGCCAGCTGTAGATTTCAAGTTGAATTTCCCTTCTTATTTTTCAAAATTTTTTAAATTTTATCATGGGTATTAGAGTTTATCAGATGCTTTTCTGCATTAATAATTGACATGATTTTTTTCTTCTTTAATATGTTAGTATGGTGGATTACATCAATTGTATAGAATTAGTATAGAATTCTTTGAGCAGTTGGAGGAATTTACCAATAAAACTATTGGATCTTGATATTTCTCTTGGGGAGGGTCAAGACAGGGTTTCTCTGTGTAACAGCTCTGACTGTCCTGGAACTCACTTTATAGACCTTGAACTGCCTCTGCCTCCCAAGCACTGGGATTAAAGGTGTGCACCACCACCCAGTGGATCTTAATATTTCTGTTTTAAATTTTAAGCTCATTTCTCCTTTTCCTTCTTTTCTTCTTTCTTTCTTTCTTTCTTTCTTTCTTTCTTTCTTTCTTTCTTTCTTTCTTTCTTTCTTGTTTTTAAGATCAAGGACAATTTTATTAAAGCTTAAAAGAAAACTCTAGGTCAGGCAAGCTGCAAACTTCAGCAACTTCCCAGAGGAGGAGAATGGGGGTGGGGGCAGCAAAGCTGGCCATGGAGACCAGCCATATGGCAGCCGGCAGCCACATGGTGGGACAGGGGCTTTACAGAAAGACTAAAGAAGTCCAGTGTGTTAGGGAATTTATGCTTTTCTGAGTAATTCAGAAAAGTGGGCTGACTTAGGAAATGGTGTGGCTATGCTCTATAAGAGACTGCAGTAGGGAATTCTGGGAAGGAAAAGTATAGTGTCTCATTAAAGGGATAATTATTCCTCCTATTTCTCTAGTATGGCTTATAGTGATCCTGACTTCCTAGGAGTGATCTTTCCTAAGGGATGGTCTCTTGGCCAGGTAATTGACCCTGCCAATTGGAATGCTAGGTCTCCATTCAGGCTAGAGATTCTATTCTCTTGATCAGAAAGGGTTTCCTTTAATGGGGCCTTTATTGCTATTCTAACATCCCTCCATGAAGAAGCAACCCTAAAATCATTAGAAAATAGACTGAAAATGGAGGACAGAACACATTTGCACCATGAAAACTTAGAGTTCCAGTTCCAAAACTTTCCACTAGAAGGGGTCAGTGTCTAGACTGGAAGAACTCAGTGTTCTTAATGGCTGCAGAGATTTTCAAATCTATTTCTTAGTAGGTAGATTTTGGAGGTCTGTGCTTTTTTAAAAAGCTGGTCCATTTTATCCAAGTTACCACTGTACAGTTTCAGCATCCTAGACATCTACTGCTGTGTCCATTCCACAATCCATTAAGTACCATGGATTTAGTACTTCGTGTAGTGAATCATCTTTCATTCCATTTTCTCTAAAGTGTTTTTTGCATTCCTTATGCATGCCCCCTGATTTTAGAATGGGTTTGTTAAATTCAATGAATAATTCCTGTGGAGATTTAGCTGGAGTAGCAGGGAGTTTACAGATGACATTAAGGAGACGAGGCGGTCTTGCCTCCTTCAGGCAACCTTTTCTCCATTGCAGAGACCACTGGAGCCTGCATGAAAGGCAGCCAGGCCTAAGGAACACATATAGCCCACCTTCCTGACCTATGCTCATGCTCACCACACCCCATTTGTGTCTGCTTCTGAAAGCCTGATCTTCAGGCTCCAGAAGTTAAATATTTATTTTAAGTCTTTAACAGGCTGCGGAAACTTAGTCTATTGCTCAGTGGTACTCCCAAGTAGAGAGGATACCTCCTTTTCCTGATCTGAAAGAAACAGAAAGCGGGGTCAAGTGCGTAGTCAAGCACTGTCAGGAGACAGTGGGGTGGTGCTTTTCTAGGTAGAGCTCAGGCTGACAGCCAATCGGGATGCAGGGGACGGGGTGGGGGTGGGAATACCAATGGGTGCAGAAACATGAATGATTACTCTTATCTAACTCTCTCCTGTGGCTCCAGAGCAGCAGGTCCTCAACCTGTGGGTTGGGACCCCCTTGACAAACCTCTGTCTCCAAAAGTATGTACATCACAATCCAGTTTTGGTTGTGAGTCTAGCCTTTAATGGCTGAGCCATCTCTCCAGCCCTACATTGCAATTCACAACAGTAGCAAGATCACAGTTATGAAGTAATAATGTAAATAGTTGTGTGGTTGGGGGTCACCGCATGAGGAACAATATGAAAGAGTCACAGCATTAGAAAGGCTGAGAAGCCCTGCTCTGGAGCCACACTGTCTGCCCAGCGCCATGTCTGTTCAGTGGTGCTGCTAGCAGCAGGTACTCACCGGGAAGTCAAAGGGGCCTAGATGCCTGGCTCAGGGTGGAGCTGTCTGAATGACTTAATGGGCACACTCAGGTGCAAACCTTAGGTCTGCAAAGACATTCAGCATCATGGTGAAGCAGTTGATGCTGGCCACAGCCCTCCACACTTTCCCCACAGGGGACAGTAGGGACCGGGCTAGGGTTTCTATGGTTTCCGCAAATGCTGTCTGGGCAAGCAGCTCTGCCCTGACCTATGTTTCATTCAGCCCACGGGATGGGCACTGCTCTCACCAATCTGGATTCTCTTCCCCAAGGTTATGGTCTCCAAAGCAGAGGTGGAGCCTGAGTTGCAGGCTCTTCTCTGTGTTTTTTAGCATCTAACAAAACCAGCAATATATCACTAATATAGAAAACAAAACTGGCCGTGGCAAACACCAGAGGCAGGGGCAAAGGCGATGTGGACTGTAACTGGATCATTTTCTATCATCTTCTTGACCTCAGAGCCATACCTGCTTTTGAGCTCACATTCTTGACTCAACTGCAATTGAGGTTACCAAGGTTCCAGGGTCACCTTAGGGACCTCTCCTTCCCACCTGTTCCCATTTCTGGTGCATGTCCCCTATCCACAGTTCCTGCCACTGTCCCCCGCTCCTTCTTGTTTTGTTTTAGAGCAGGATCTCACTATGTAGCTCTGGCAGGTCTGAAACTCACGAAGATCTACCTGCCTCTACCTCCCAAGTACTAGGCTTAAAGGCGTGAGCTACTATGCCCAGCTCTGTTCCCTGCTCCTTAACCCAAAAACATTTTACACACTTTACACACTCAAGCCCCTCACCTACCTGCCTTTCTCATTAGGTGCTATTTTACAGCTTTCCTTTTGTTTCTAAAATGGTGTTTTTTATAATGCTCGAATTTCAAAGTCCTGTGTGACGTCATGGTCTAACTGACCCTTCCTAGATGTTTCTGGTGCGTGTGTAGGATGCAATTGGATGTTATAGAAAGCCCATCTCACCGTGAACTTTGGAGTCATGTAGCCCCTCCCCTACTCCTTAGTGGTTTGATCTCTGCCTTCACCCCAACTTTCTCTGGCCCTCACTCAGTCCCTGTCACCCATTAGGAGTTGTAATGAATCGATGCGGGGGAGCAGAGGGTGGGGGAATCTCAGCGCGATGGGGTTTATACAGAACGGGAGCATGGGAGGGCAGAGCAGGTGCTGCCGTCAAGGCTCAAGGTCCCCAGGCTGGTTTGCGTGAGCAGAGAAGCTTGGCTCTGCTCCGCGCGTCATCAGCGCGTGCGGAGGCGGCTAACAGGCGGGAGAGGCGGGCGGTGAGTCATGATCTCCGCGCACCTCCGGAACTGGAGGCTGCTAGGCAGCCTCACTGCCCCCGCCAAGCTCCCCACTCCTCCCGGCTCTTAGGGGCGGGTAAGCAGCCGCAAGGCCCGATGCGGAGCAGCAGAGGGCGCTGCGGTGCAGTCGTTGGCATGTCACACCAAGAAGGCTGGAGCTGCCTCTGGATGGGAAGGGTGCAGCGCCGGCCCAGGGGCGGGGCGAGTGGGGAGTGATTGTCAGGGCAGCCTTGATTTTTTTTTATTACTTAAAAAAAATACCAATCCAAATTCCCACTCCCCTCCTCCTGATGTTTTTAAGAGAAAGGAAGTGTACTTGAGGATGATTCATCCCTGCACTGAGTGATGGAGCTATGGACTCCCGCAGGAGAATGCCCTTCTTGCTCGGCCCACGCTGTCTAAAGCTGACAGCATTCTCTCCTTAGACAGGGTCTCTGATAGAGCTGGTTACCTCTTTTCAAAATGGATCTACCCAGGGGACCCAGCCTGCGACCTTCTTTCCTCTGATGAATGCCACTTGAGGGAAGTGGCCTAAGATTTGAGCTGACAGTAATGCAGGGCAGGAGAAAGTGCTCTGCTTACGGGGGACCAGTTTCGCTGTCTCTTTTGTCTTGAGATGCTGTGTGTGACCTTGGGCTTTTTTGCTCGGGATAGACCCCAGAGCCTTGTGCATGCTAGATAAGTGCTGTTTCACCGAGCAGGACCCCCAACACCAAACTTCAGTTCATTATTCATTCATTCAGAAAATGTTCACAGTGCAGAGAAGGGAGGAAGCCAAACGTGAGAACAATGACCCTTGAGCAGAAAGCATCTTATGCTTGACGCAGGACTGTGCACCCAAGTGGTCTATAACATTTACTAAGCAGATAAAAGCAAGGACTTCATGCTGCACACTGGAACAGAGTTGCCTTGGCTGCTGAAGCATCCTGAGGGCGTACAATAGCTACTGACACATAATAGGCATTCATTTATCAAATGATAAAGAAATGCCTTGAGTGTTTTGCAGGCTCAGAAGAGGGCATGGAACCCAAAAGAGTACAAGATGAGGGCATTAGCTGAGCAGATCATGGCCAGACAGACAGCAATACAGAAACGGGCCTTGGCAAAGTGCAGAGTTCACCATATGCACCTCCTTGTGCCTCAGTTCCCTCGCTCAAGGAGAAAAGCATAGAGATGGCTCAGCAGTCTCTCAGATTCTTCCAGCTCTAAGACTGCTTCCAGAAATGACCCCAGGAACGAAGGTTAGGCCCTGTCCAGAGCTGTTCAGCTGTTCAGCTGGGGAGGCTGAGGTTTTGACCTCTAACTCAGGCCATCTTCAGATTACAAGCTTGGCTATCCTCCATGCTCCTCCCTCCCCTCACACTGTCTTCCCTTCAACTCCCACAGAATAAATTATCTATGGCACGGAAGTCTGCACTTGTTTGTGTTTTGCCATGAGTTTTCTTTGTATTAATTTGTTTCAAAATAAAGTCTTTGTTATTTGCAGATTTTATATTAACACAGTTTTGTTGTAGAAAAACAAGTCAGCACTTTTGTACTAAGAATAAAATAAAATCCAACCATAATTTCACCATCCGCTGCAGCTCTTGGATTTTGGAAGGCCCTCATTAAAATTCACACACACAGGCACTCATCCGGGTAGAACTGGCGCAGGGTGAGTCTTCTGTACCTAACGAAAGCATGAGCCGAGGACAGAGCGCTCTGCCTTCTATCAGCTGTAACTCTGATGGCAAGAGATTTTGGCTGAAACTCCCAAACTCTGATTTTTTAACCATCGGAGGCTCCTCATGCTAAGTCCTTGGTGAACTTTCTCTGAGGTCAGCTCTGTTTCCACACCACTGTGTGGATGCTCTCCTAGGCCTTCAGTTGGGTTGGAGTTCCCTTCCATTTTGAGGGCCACCAAGACAGTGTTGAACTCCTTGCTGTGGGTGAGAGCTAGGAAAGGATGCTTAGGAACCTATTGCCCCACTTGTCCAAGGGGGAGCCCTAAAACAAGCCCCTAACTGTGGCTGACTAAGATTTTTCTCAGCTTATTTAAAGCTTCAATGTAAATACAAGGACTTTCTGCTGTCTTTAGTCTTTGCTTTTCAGTGTGTGTCCAGTGACATAAATAGCAAAGTCTTAGAAGGTGGTTTGTATGTCTGAGATTGGGAGACACAGCTATTGGATGGTGCACTCTAGGGGCAGAGGCAGGAGGATTGCCACAAGTTCCGGGTCAAATAAGGCTACATAGCCAGACCCTATCTCAAATCACGCAAACAAACAAACAAGAGGGATTATGACGTAAAGTATAGATTCTGTTGCCTTTATAATTTTATTTTTTGAGATAGGGTCTTCCTGTATAGCCCAACTGGCCTGGAACTTGCAATCCTCCTGCATCAGCCTCGGGAGTGCTGGACTGCAGGCATCCATCACCACACCTGACAACACTGTGTTTTATAAGGTCTGGAGCAGAACATAAAAACTTTCATTTTATTTTTTTATGTTTTTATTGGGTAGTTGTTTGTTGATTTATTTTTTAAAAAAATATAGTATGAGATTATATTCCAGGCTGGGCTGGAACACACTTCAAGCCTCCTGCCTCGGCCTCCTAAGTGCTAGGATTCCAGGTATGAGTCACCATGCCTAGCTTATTGTGAGACAGGGTCTGGCTAAGTCGCCAAGGTGGCTTTCACTCCTGGGACCCAAGGATCCTTCGGCCGAGCCTCCTGAGTAGCTGGGACGGCAGGTGCGCAGCTATCATTCACAGCTATACTTCACATTTCCTAATAAGCTTTCAAGTTGTGGTGGTGATACTTCCGGTCTACAGACCACATTTTATTTATTTATTTTCCATTTTACACTTTTTTATTTGCTTTTATTGAGCTATATATTTTTCTCTGCTCCCCTTCCTTCCTCTCCCCTCCTCTTCTACCCTCTACCAAGGACCCCATGCTCCCAATGTACTCAGGAGATCTTGTCTTTTTCTACTTCCCATGTAGATTAGATCTATGTATGTCTCTCTTAGGGTCCTCATTGTTCTCTAGGTTCTCTGGGATTGTGATTTGTAGGCTGGCTTTTCTTTGCTTTATGTCTTAAAGCCACTTATGAGTGAGTACATATGATATTTGTCTTTCTGGATCTCGGTTACCTCACTCAATATGTTTTCTAGCTCCATCCATTTGCCTGCAAATTTCAAGATGGCATTGTTCTTTTCTGCTGCATAGTACTCCAATGTGTAAATGTACCACATCTTCCTTATCCATTCTTCAGTCGAGGGGTATTTAGGATGTTTCCAGGTTCTGGCTATGACAAATAAAGCTGCTATAAACATAGTTGAGCACATGTCCTTGTGGTATGACTGAGCATCCTTTGGGTACATACCCAAAAAGTGGTATTGCTGGGTCTTGAGGAAGGTTGTTTCCTAAGTTTCTGAGAAATCGCCACACTGATATCCAAAGGGGCTGTACCAGCTTGCATTCCCACCAGCAATGCAGAAGTGTTCCCTTTTCCCCACAACAACCTCTCCAGCATAAGTTGTCATCAGTGTTTTTGCTCTTGGCCATTCTTACAGGTGTAAGATGGAATCTCAGAGTTGTTTTGATTTGCATTTCTCTGATGGCTAAGGATGTTGAGCATTTCCTTAAGTGTCTTTCAGCCATTTTAGATTCCTCTGTTGAGAGTTCTCTGTTTAGGTCTGTACTCCATTTTTTTATTGGATTGTTTATTCTTTTGATGACCAATTTCTTGAGTTCTTTGTATATTTTGTCCAATGTGAGGCTGGTGAAGATCTTTCACATTCTGTAGGCTGCCATTTTGTCTTGTTAACCATGTCCTTTGCTTTACAGAAGTATCTCAGTTTTAGGAGGTCCCATTTATTAATTGTTGCTTTCAGTGTTTGTGCTGCTGGGGTTATATTTAGGAAGTGGTTCCCTGTGCCAATGCGTTCAAATATACTTCCCACTTTCTCTTCTATAAGGTTCAATGTGGCTGGCTTTATGTTAAGGTCTTTGATCCATTCGGACTTGAGTTTTGTACATGGTGATAGGTATGGATCTATTTTCATTCTTCTACGTGTTGATCTCCAGTTATGCCAGCACCACTTGTTGAATATGCTTTCTTTTTTCCATTTGATATTTTTTGCTTCTTTGTCAAAAATCAGGTGTTCGTAGGTGTGTGGATTGCTATCCAGGTCTTCAGCTCGGTCCCATTGCAGGCCATGCTTTAAACAACAAGGCTCTTTATTAAGATGGGTCCAACCTACAGCCTAGCAGCTTAACTTGCAACCAAGGATAACTGTGAATGTGGCCAAACCCAAAGCCAAAGAGCACTTAAAACATTTGGAGTTTTTTGTTAATTTTTTACATGGTTCTTAAGGTTCAACTTTGTAAATGACAACATCATACCCCAGTATCAAAAGGTTGGGCATGCCTTTTAGAGTCCTTTGCTCTTGTCTTCCCTGGAGGTGAAGGAACAGGGAGCACACTACCAAAGTTAGAGTGTGTAAGCGTGCGTACACACACACACACACACACACACACCATTGAGGTCTATGTTCTGGATGTTTGGTGGGTGTTTGCTAAGTGAATATAGAGAATTAAGAAGTGAGCAGACTTAAAGTGACACTCCTTCATCTCCAATGACTTGCTCATTTCAGTGGCAATATTGTCAGCTTCTTGGTCACCAAATGGAATCAGGTTGACAGGTGTCCTGTCTCTGCCTTCCCTTTATCAGTGTTTCTGTTCCCACACACGTCTCATCTGTCTCCTGCCTTCTTGTTTATGGTCTCTTTCCTGATGAGTTTAGAATCACTGGCTGTATGAGCGCCCAAAGAAAGTGGGTGGGCAGAGAAGGAGAGCTTGTCCTTGGGGCTAGGTGGGGCCTTAAACCTCCCTTACAATGCATCTATGCTGGCCTATGAGGCTGGCATTATTATTCCCTGGGTAACTGAAACTCAGAGAAGTTCAGGTACCTGAACAAGGTCTCATAGCAAGAAAGTAATGAGCCGAGATTGGGATTCAAGCATATCTCACTCCAAAACCTCCCCTTGGTGCAGAATCCCTTCTTCTTACTTACGTTGAATACGGGTAGGTGAGTAGTCTAAGGTCAGTCAAGGGGTCGCAGATAGAATTAATACTGGAAGGTCCTTTCAGATATTGAAACTACATTTTCATTGGCTAATCCGTCTATTCAGAAGCTTTGGTGACACCTTCTTACCTGTAGACTAGAGTGGATGCTTCTGATTCTGACAACCAAGGTCCTCCATGGTCCCTGGATCAGCTCAGTTCTTCTTCCCAGCCTGACTTTTCTCCTCCCAGAATCCTCTTTTTCCCTCCCTTGCACCATGCTTTAGCGTTTCCTTGCCACAGTGCCCTAGCTCTCTGGGTTTTGGGGGGTGGGACCTGGCAGAAGAGGACTCACTCTATGGCTCAGGCTTGCCTTGAACTCAGTGTCTCTGATGGCTAACATTGGTTATCAACTTGACAAGATCAAGAATCAGTCATTTGTTCCATCCCACTTAACATCTCCAGTTCCTAGAAACATCTGGCTCACGCCCTTCCCCAACATTTTATTATCTAACACTTGACCCCAAAGGCTGCCTCCGATCGCCTCAACTCCATGATCTGATCTGTGACACTTCACACCCAACTGCTTTTTGTATTTCAGCCGAATTACAGCACCCCAGGCGCCTGCTTGGCCTGATGGCAAAGTCAAATATGCGGCTTGAGTCAATATTCACGTGTTTCTTTGCTTTTCAGATCGCATCTTCATAAGCAAGCTCTCGGCTCCTGGGAGGGGACAGGACTGTCTTATTCCTCTCTTTATCAGTCATGTTACAGATATTTCATTCATCACCCCGACCCTCTCACAGTTTTTCTTTTCTCTTCTATTTAAGATTTAGTTAGCTAGTTTTTCTTTAGGCAGGGTCTCACGTAGCTTAGGTAGCTGTGTTGCCAAGGATGCCCTTGAACTCTGAGTCTTCTGCTCTCACCTCCCAAGTTCTGGGATCACAGGTGTGCACCACACCACACCCAGCCTTCATTTATTTTTTGGAAATCCAAATGTCCTCTCCCTGCCATGCATGGTGCTGAGGGAAGGCAAAGCGCTCTAGAAAATTCAACTCAACGGTGCTGCTCAATAGCAGGAGACTGGCCAATTGATTTCGGGCCGAGGCCAATAGAAATATTCGTGGAAATGGTTGGCCAGTAAGCGGGGCCTGCCCATTCCTAGAGCAGATAAGGAGGGGAAGTCGCCTGGTGCAGAGGCTGCCTTTGGGAGTCCTGGAGAGAAGTGAGAGAAGGAGAAGGGCCATTGTCTGCGCTTTCCAAAGGAGCACGTAGAAGGGGAAGTCGTGATTATGTTGCTGGCGAAAACAGAATTTCCACTTGTTACCTGAAACAATAGGAGGCGGGAGGGTAGCTCTGAGAGGTGGTGATGTCATGGGAATAGCATGAAGCTGAGCTCCTTGCAGACCATGACTCTTTGCCCTGAGGTTTGCTCCCAGCTCTACTTCCATCTTGCTCACTGTCAAACCTCGCTGGGCTGTTTCCCTGGCCCGGACTAGGTTTCTTCCGCTCTGACATAGCAGGGTAGGGAGTAGGGAAGTGTGTGAGCGGCTTAAACTGTCCGCTTCTTCCAAGCCCTGGGTGTTTGGGGACGTGACAGAGACAGAAGCACAGATTCTGGAGGTTCTCCTGGAAGGCACAGTCAAGGTGCTGGAGAGGTGGCAGGGCATAATCTAAGGTAGGCCTGCTGGTTTGGTGACTGTGAAGCTGATACGTTCTGACAGGGACTGACTGAAAAGGTTCTGACAGGAACCATCAGACTGAAGGCAATGGGGAGGCAAGAAAGGTGGAGATTTCATTTGCCTCTGGGGCCCCGACTGAAAGCAGTCTTGAGTCCCAGGTTTCGCTCTGCCTGCACACTAACAAGTGGCTTCAAGCACATCCTTGCCTCCATCAGGGTCTCAGTCGCCACATGTGCCCAGGGAAGCAATGGGGCTGAGCCACCTTCTCAACACAAGTTGTGGACAACTGCAACAAGTTAGGGAACTAACTCTTGAGGATCCAGATTACCTGTGAGCTTGCAGGAAATGTCTGGACTCTGTTTAGTTTGTCCTGGGTTTTGGGTTTTGTTTTTGTTTCAGTTTGGTTTTGAGGCCGGATTCTCTATGGTGCCAAGCACCCAAACTTCTAAACCTTAAATGGGAAGCCTGGGGCCATGGTAGAGGTTGCAGCAAGAGTGCCTGGAGAAGGGCGGTAGGGACAGGCCACGAGAGACACCGCCAGAAGAAGCTTTAGGGGCTTTCAGAGGCTACACCTAAAGAAAGGATTTTGCTTCCAGACCCGGCATGACTTGGCCTTTGCAATGCTGTAAGAGACACCTTTGAAGAGCCCAGGTCCTCCAAATAACACAGATAGCGTAGCAGCATGCCTGCATGCCAGGCGAGTACTGATGAGCCGCAGCACAAGCCCTGGATTGAAGGAGTCCCTTTTGCATACAAGAACTTAACTGGAGGTGGGTTTGGATAATTGAACTCCAGGCTCTGACCCATAAAAGCCCTTTTGCGGCTAACAGCAGTAACAGCTGACGCCCCATGATGCTCACCGGCCACCTACATGTGGAGCTGAGCACGGTGTTCCTGTTCATCAGCTCAGGTCATCCTTGCAGCAGCCCACACTTTACCGATGAGGAGGCAGGCACAGAGGGGCCAAGGAAGGTGTCCAGATCACACAGTGCAGAAGCAGGCAAAGCCATCTCCAGGGCGGTAGTGTGCTGCGCTAGTAGCAGCACCTGTAACTGTCACCAGCCGAACAACAGCTATTTTCAGACCACGTTATAGCTGTTGCAGGTATCTCAAAAATCATTTACACTCATCACTGTGCACTTGGAAATTATGGTAGTCATTAGATCCATTGCTAGATCTTGTTATGTTGAATATATTAATCAAGCAACATGCATGACTTCATTGTAAATTGCACCTCAGGAGCCAGTCATCAATTCCCTTTCTGATCCTAGGTAATTTACTTACTGCATTGAAAGGCATTTTTCCTGAGAAAGGGCCGAGAAGCAGTACCAGATTGCCAAGGCTGTGTATGGCATGACTGGGTAGGCTCTGTTGCTACACAGCTAGGTGCTGGAGGCTCATAGGTCCCACACTGAATATTCCTCCAGGCCCCTAACCTTCACTCTTTCTTTCTGCAAACCAGGAATGCTAGCCAGCAGAGTATCAGGGCAGATTGGAGTCATTAGCAAACTAGGGACCAAGCTGGGATAGACATCTTGGTCTAAGAATTCACTCTGGGGGCTGGAGAGATGGCTCAGTGGTTAAGAGCACTAACTGCTCTTCCGGAGGACCCGGGTTCAATTCCCAGCACCCACATGGCAGCTCACAACTGTCTGAAGATCCAGTTGCAGGGGATCTGACACCTTCACACCAATGCACATAAAATAAAGTTAAATAAACCATAAAAATACTTTTAAAAAAAAAGAATTCACTCTGTGTCCATCATGGCTCCGCCCTCTCTGGAAGTTGACTGTCTGCCCTCCACTGCAGTTCCCGCAAACACAAATGGCCACTTAAGAAAAAGGACACCTGATAAGCAATAGATAACGCCACCTTTGTAGCTCCCCAGTGATCTGCATAGCTGGCATTTGGAGCTAGGGTCTCTCCAGCTAGGAAGGGAAGACCCAAGAACAGGCTACCAGGAGTGTGTAGCCCAGTGGCTACCACCAGCCCGCCGAATGCTTGGATCCACATCCCAGTTTCATTGATGCCTGCTTGTGTGCACTTAGACCCGTGTTAGTGGTTTAGGCTTTAGTTTCCTTGGCTATTCAGTGAGGACGAGACTGTGAAGAGCCTGGGAGATGTTCATTGTGCCCAGGGCTGTTGCATGAGCTGGTCTCATTGACTCCTCCTAGACACTAATGCATGGAGGAAGCCGGAGGCATCTGGAAGACCTTTGGGAGGTACTGGCCCTTCCTCATAGCTGCTAGCTGGACATCTGAGCTCTGATTGCCTGGTGTGATCCACAACAGATGCCCTTAACTTCCTGCTCCGTGCCTCTGCCTGCAAGTCAGAATCACCTAGGGAGCTGTGTCATTTGTTTTGTCTCTACTGTCTTCTTTTCTGTCCAGTCTGGTCTTAAACTCTGGACCCCCCCTTGGTCTCCTTGGGTGCTGAGATTACAAACATGAGCCACCACACTTGCTTGCCTAAGAAGCTTTTAAAATGGCAATGCCTGGGCCTTGCCTCTGAATAATGGAGTTGGACTTGGGGTAGGGACTGAGAAGAAATCCTTTTTCCAAAACTCCTTAGATTCGTCTGTGTGGAGATAACTGAGGACCATGCCTCAAAAGGATCAACAGGCTGGTGTGCCGCTTTAGGGAACAAGGAGGGGAGGAGGGAGGGGGGACTTGGAGCCCATGCCCTGCTAATGCAGACAGAATGAGAAGGAGCAGGCGTGTGGCTGGGAGGGGTGGGGGGAGCCGGTGCCCACAATAAGAAAGAGCTGGAGGAAACCACGAGAATGGGAGCTTGACCCCAAGCCCTGCCAGCCTGGTGACCTCACTGGTTTTTCTGGAAGAAGGAAATAGAAAATATGGAGGTAAGAAACAGATGACAATGTATTTGTAGCCTCCTACCCCGAGAGTGGCTGGAATGAGCAATGTTAACATCTAGTGAAGGGCATAGAGCCTTGTCGGTTCCAACTACCCCCCTACAAAAAAAATGGCCTGCCCCCTGATACACTCACATCAGATGCCATCCTTACCTCAACCCAGCAGAAAACCCCCTGTGAACTAGTAGATATAAGGTGACCAAAGCAGGGCATGCTGAGGCAAATGACAGGCACCAAGGGTGTTTTCTGTGTTTCACTCCGGCAGAAGACTGCATCAACCTGGGAACTGGACAGGGTGATGGTTAGCCTTCAGTGTAATCAGAAAGAAAAGTGGCCAAGAGAGGAGAGTGGCTTGCATACAGTGACAGAGAGTGATGCTAGAACTAGAGCTTCTGGTCCAGTGATCTTTATTCTACTCCCTTTCAGCTTGGGCCCCTAATCTGCCTGTGCTGGGGAAAGTAGCTAATTCCTGCCACAGCCCTGTGGTTCTAACTGGTCCTGCGAGGGACCCGTCAAGTCAGCCTCCAGCTCAGAATGCGGATCAAGAGCCAAGGCACAGGGCATTTCAGATTTCATGCCTGTGGGATCTCCACTATAGTTTGTTTTAGGGCATCTTTTGCCCAGGTGAGAGCTGCCTGGCTCCCCACCCCCGCGGGGAGACTGTGACTTTAAGAGAGGACGAGTCAAAGCCACAGGGATCAGTTTCAAGCAGCCCTCAGAAGGCAAATCTGGATTGAGTTTAGGAAGAAAAAAGAGGGAGTTAGCTTTGGTCCTGCCTCTTTTCCCTTCTCGCTGCAAGCTTGCCCCTCCTCCAGCCTACGCCTGGAAATTCACTTCCCTTGGCCTGGAGGTTAAGAGCCCAGCAGCCTTGTCCTCTCACCTGATCCCTCTGCCCCCTAGCTCCAGAGCACACCATCTGGAGGACTGCCGAGCTAGTGGCTGCAATGAGTAGGTATGTGCCTGAAATTTCAGTTTTCACTTTGTCAAAGATGTCTGGGGAGAGGTGGGAAGGCTTCCCGGGCCTCCAAGACCCTTGGGAATAGGTGGGAGGAAGATGGGTGGACTTTGGTGACTTCACCAGGGTCTCTGTATTCAGGCATCCTTAGGCTCATAGAAAAGCCTCCTCCGCACAGCCTGGCCCATTTCCACCTTGAATTGTGTACCAAACCCCTAGTATGTGGGAGCCTGGTAGTGTAGAGAGCTGAGCTCTCTGCAGGAAGAACTCTCAGAAGATGGACTCGGTTTTTGTTATTGCATAGAAAGACTCACTGTTTAACCCAGGCTGGTCTGGAACTCACTATCCTCCTGTCTCCTGAGTGCTGAGATCACAGGCCTGGGCCACCATGCCCTGCAGAGGGATTTGTTTTTAGGCAGGGTGTTGAACCCTCTGGAAGGCTTGCTTAGCTCTCTAGGTTGAAGTCATGAACCTCGGCATCTTTCCCTACCCCAATGCATCCCTGCACAGAGTGAGGGCAAGGTGAGCTCAGTGCTCATTTGCTGTTCACTGCTCCCGATTTGAGCTGGTGGCTCTGAGTTCAACCTTGAATCTCAAGCCTTCTTGGTTAGGGTTAGACATCTGCCATGCTTTTGTCAAGCCTTTTTGGGAGGCGGGGTGGGTTCCTATCACACACACACACACACACACACACACACACACACACACACACACACACACGCACACACACACACACACACACCCTTCTATGTCACAACAAAATTCTCCACAAGCAAAGGACCACTCAAGAGTCAGTATTCCCAACTACGCTGCTTCTTTTAGCATTCCAGGTGGCTATGATGACAGCCAGCTTGCCTTCCGTCCAAGCTATGCCAACTCACTCCAGTCACCAGGAACCAAGTTGTCAGATGTTCTTGGCAATACAAGCAATGCTTGGTCCATACATTCTGATGGTCTGGCCAGGGGCCTTGCTTTACCCCTAGTGAGGAGAGACAGTGGGTCAGCCCCTTCTGTGTGAGAGGACTCAGGAGGAGCTCATTGCTCTGACCCTAGGGTCCTGGGTGACTGAGGTATTGTTCAGGGACCAGGCCCAAGTCTCTTTCAGGAAAGACTGCTGGTGGGTGAGATAGAGCCACTTTAGTGCCAACAGCATCAGCATCTATTATGTACTTATCAGGTCATCTCAGACAGGCTGGGCTACAGGGAAAGGCAGAGCAGTGGTGTGGAGAAACAGCCCAAGTAGAAGAATCAGCTGCCATACTGGGAAGCCACTGCGCCCCCAGACATGTCAGCAATGGGCACCAACGGGCATCTATCAGACATCCAATTGCTGAGTTAGCACACAAGCAAGTGCATAGGGTGTCCTGAAATATGGGAGTATGGCCATGCCAGAGCTTAAACAGTCCTGAATTCCCCTTTATCTCTGCCATCAACCCAGTTTATCTTCTCTGCCCCTTCCTTCATACGCTCCTCTTGTAGCCAAGCACACTAAGCCCCTTTCTGTGAAATACGAACCTAAGCCCTTAGAAACTAAGAGCCTTAACTGTGAGCATGTAAGCAAGTTCAAATCAAACCCCAGAAGACTTCGCATGGACCCTGACCTACTGTGGGTGCAGCGCAAGCAGTCTGAAACCCATTTGCCTTATCCAAGAGCCACCTGGGTGTCCTGAACTGTAGCTGGCCAGGTTGCCTTCTGCCTCCCTGCTGGGGTTCTTAGCACCTATCTGGTCTCGGTCACCCAGAAGCACTGCTGCTACCACTAGTGCCCCTCTGGGAGGGGGAACATTGCTGCTCATCTAAGAGGTTATTGCTGGGCCTGGAAAGGAGTGAGAAATTGCACATTAGTTGCCAATGCTACAACAATGCTGCATTTGATTATCCTTGCATACCTTCCATCCCACTGTGGCTGCTCCTGCCTGGCGATGGGATGTCACCAAGATGAACCCTCTAGTTCCTTCAGGAAGCTTCCCATCCTTGCCTGTGCTCTGCCCACGCCCTAGTGATCTTGGGATTCATCAATCCTTTTCAGGGTTAAGCAGCACCCCCAAGCAAAAGGGCTCAGCTTCACAGCAGGAAGATAGGGGCAGGGAAAGTGAGGGTTCACATCAGGAAGGTTGGAGGTCTGCATCTGTCCTAGAGATTGATAGAGAACCTGAGCAACTTAGCAGTTCAGTCAAGGTTATTCCCTGTCTTGTGAGAGGGTTGTGTGTGTGTGTGCGCGCGCGTGAGTGCATGCATGTGTGTACATGTGTGTGTGCGTGTGTGTGTGTGTACTTTATTTTGTTGCCTTTTTGCACTCAACACTGTTTGAGGGAAGCTAAAGGTCTCAATTTTTTTTAATGTGGAAAAAGCCATCCCTTCAATGTAAAGCTGAGTAATTCCAGTAAAAGGATCCAAGTGAATGAGGCTTCTGCCCAAGTATGGGAAAATATCCATCCATCTCTCCCCTTAATTAGAAAAATGGCCTTCCAAGTTGTGAGTCACGCTGCCCGCCCACAAATTGCACTATCCCTAGCCAGTGCACCAGGGACAACAGAGGTGAGAGATGGTGGTGGCTGTGATACAGAAAAGACATGAGAAGAGGCTTGGATTCCTGATGCCAGCAGCTCTGTGGCCCAGTGTTGCTTGCTCCTGTGCCAAAAAGAATTCGTTTGCCTAGCTGCATCACCCAGGATGCTGATACCATGTCTGAGTCCACCCATGCAGTCTGATAGAGGCACATGGAATCATACCCAGGTCTTTTCATGATCTGGGATTCTGTTTTCTTGAGGAAGGCACATATAGTGACTAGTGTAAAGTACACTGGCTCATGGTTCAGCCGGTGAGCTTTTCCACATGCGGACATGTGTGTGTAACATGTGTGTGTAACCCAGTGCAAAATACAGAGGGTTTGCACAACCAGAGGGCTCACTTTTGCTGCTTCGGTCCAGGGCCTCTCTGTTTACATGTTCCACGTACTGAAATTCAGTATTTGTAATCAGTACTGTGCTGGTGTGTGTATGGTGGGGGTGGGGGTGTGCCCTGCCTTGCAGTGTTTCTCAAAAACTCTTTGTGGTGTAAACATTCCCACTGCAGCTGGCTTCAAGCTACCAACAGCTTAGCATCTAGCTCAAAAAAGAATCTAAAAAAAATGAACAGTTTGGTTCTGATGAGTCTGAGCAAGCTGATGGGGAAGGGGGATCGAAGAGGGCAAGTCCAGTTGTATAGCCTGTACAGCCCAGTGGGCTGCAGGAAGGGGTCCCCCACGTACTCTCAGCCCCTTTCCTGAGAAACAATTGTTCACAGGATTTTGAGTGATCACCAAATTCATTTATCTCCACAAATAGCTCTAGAGTCGTAAAGATGAGCAAACCATCGTGGCTCTATCAGTCAAGGCGCCATAGTAACAACACTTGGAAGATTCCTGTCTTAGTTCCTTTTCCTGCTGCCGTGACAGCATACATATCCCGACAGTAGCAATTTAAGAGAGGAAGGGTTTATGTCGGCTCGCAGCTTAAGGATATAATCCTTCCTGGTGGGGGTGTTAAGGTGGCACGAACTCAAAACAGCTGGTCACGTTGAGTCTCAGGAAGAAAAGAGCCAGGAATTCTAGAGCTCAGCTCACATTCTCCTTTTTTATATACAGTTTAGGGTTCTAGCCCAGGGAATAGTGCTGCCCAGAGGGGGAAGGTTGTCCCACCTCATTTTAGCTAATCAAAATGACCCCTCACTGGCATACCCAGATGTTCATCTTCCAGGTGATTCTAAATGTTAAGTCGACAGCTCCAGGCATCACCACAGTTAAGATGCTGAGCTGTTCGTTACCACCAAGAACCGTGCCATTACCATTAGGAACTCCTTCATGCTGCCTTGCAGTATTTGCAGCTACTCAATTTCTTTGGGCCCATGGCTCAAAGGATACAGTCCACCATGCTGGGAAGGCTTTGCAACAGGTGTTTGTTCACATGAGGGTGGGTAAGGAAGCAGAGAGAAGGTAGGAAGCAAAGCCAAGCTCTACATTTCAAGACTCACCGTCCAATGATCCACTTCTCCCAGAGAGAGAGAGACCCTGCCTCCTAAAGCTTCAACAGCCTACAGAAACAGTGCTGCTGTCTGGGGACCGAGCATTCAAATATCCAAGCTTGTTGGAGATACCTCACACTGAAATCATAACAGCCCACTCCTTGCGTTTAGAGATTCATGGTCAACTCATAAAGCAAAATCATTTAGTCTAACATAGGAAGTCCCCATGTTCAAAAGTCCATGCCTGTTCTGAGACTCAAGGCAGTCTTTTGGCTGTGAGCTACCGTAAAATCAAAAACCAAGTTACAAGCTTGTAACATGCAATGGCATCCTCATTCTAAAAAGGAGGAACAGTTGTTGCATCTAGCAGTAATTTGTTCCTTTCATGGCTGAGTAGCAGTCCCTAACCCAAATGTACCCATTCATTTTAGCCAGGCACCTGTGGAAGGACAGCTGGGATGTTTTCAATGTAGGGGCATTATGAAACGAAGCCACTCTGAGCATGCATGATATGTGTTTGTGTGTGAATATGTATTCATTCTTCTGGGACAAATGCCCGAGAGTACATTTGCTGAATTGTATGGCAAGTGCATGCTTAGTTTTTCAATAGCCATACTCTATGCCAGCATGCCTGTACCCTCTCATGCTCCCCCCCAGCAATAAATGGCTGATTTGGCTTTTTTGGCATCGTCACCAACACTTTGTGTGATCGCCGGCCATTCTGCTAGGCATGTAGTGCTACACATGATGGTCTTGACTTACATTTTCCTAGTCACTGATGACTTTGAAAATGTTTTCATCTTTTGCGTGTGTTTGTCATCTATATACCCTCTTCAAGAAAATTTCTGTTATGACTTTTGTTCATTTTCTGAGTAGTTTGTTTGGTTTTGTTTGGTTTTAGAGACAAGGTCTCACTGTGCAGCTCTGGCTGACCTGGAACTCAATAAGTAAACCCAGACCTTAAATTCCAGAGATACCTCCCAAGTGCTGGGATTTGTTTGGAGTTCTAATGAGCTTTGAGAGGTAGTTATTACTCCTTTGCTGAGATGCAGTTTTCTTTTTCCTACTCTATTTTTATTTTGCCTTTATTATATTTATTTTATTTTATGTTTATGGGTGTTTTGCCTACATGTGTGTCTGTGCATCACTTGTGTGCCTGGTGCTCACAGACCCCAGAAGAGAGTGTCAGGTCCCCTGGAACTGGAGTTACAGACAGTTGTGAACTGCCATGTGGGTGCTGGGAATTGAACCCAGGTCCTCTGGAAGAGCAGCCAGTGCTCTTAACTGCTGAGCCATTTCTCCAGCCCCCCCACTCTACTCCATCTTCTCATTCTCTTATATGTGCAAAAGAATTAATTCTGAGATTCAGTTGATCAGCTTTTCCTTTATGGCTCACCCTTCCCCTCACAAGTCTAAGAACGCTTTGCTTAACTCTACATTCCAAAGAGTTGTCTCATTTCCCCCTAAAAGTCTGGTAAGCCTATGTTTACATTTGGCTTAATCATATATTTTCAGTTGATTTTTTTTCTTCTTTTTTTCCCCTGGTGTCAGGAGTTAAAAACTCAGGGCTTTGAATATGCCGGGCATGCTCTTTATTACAGGGCTGCATCTCTGGCACTTTTTTTTATTTTCATTTTGTTGTATTAAGTTTCCAGGTTGGATGCAAAGTGTGATCCTCTGCCTCAGCTTCCTGAATAGCTGACATTACAGACATCTGCTACCATGTCTAGTGGAGTTCTTTTTTTTCCTCTGAGACATGAGGTTTAGACCAAGACACTCTTTTCTTTTCTTTCTTTTTTTTTTTTTTTTTTGCACGTGCACACTGATTGACTTGGAACCATTTGTTGAATAATTATCCTCCCATCAAATTACTTTTGCACCTTAGTCAAAATCAGTCAGGCACAGTTCATGGCTGTATTTCTGGGTTTTCTGTTCTGTTCCATTGATCTTTATATCTTTATATTCCATAATGCTGCTTGGTCCTGGTTAACACAGGTAAATGCTAGGCCTTCACCACTGAGTGAAGTGGTGTGTTCCGCTTTACTTTTTCATTGTTTTAGCTATTTTGGGACTTAGTCCCTTTCCACCTAAATATTAGATATGGTCTCTATCTGCAAAACCCTCTGCATGTTCTTAATAGGAAATGCATTATACCTATACACAAATTTAGGAATTTATGTCTTTACCGTGACATGACTTGAGCTCATGAACTTAGTGTGTCTTTCCATTTATTTATGCCTTCTTAGTTTTATTTCCTAAGCATTGAGTGACATTCAGTAAAATGTACATTCTGTGAAAGCTTTTTTTTTTGAGACAGAATCTCATGCATCCAAGCTGCCCTAGATGGATGAGCTACGCTGCTGAGAATGACCTTGAGCCTCTCTCTCATCTGCCTGCCTCTACCTCCCAAGTGCTGGGATCGCAAGTGCACCCCCATCCCTAATTCATGCAGTGCTATTTTTTTGGAGCAGTTGGAAATGGTAGTATGTGTTTCTAAGTTGATCCCCACAAGGTTAACACTAGTATAGAAACACAGTTGTCCTTCTGTGTTAGCAGATGAATCCAACTTTGCTGAATTCATTTATTAGTTCTATGAGTTTTTGTATGGGTTACTTGGGATTTTCTATGCCAATAATTATGCTGTCTCAAAATAGGGATCCTGTTTTTAATTTTAATATATACTCCTTCTATTCCTTTTAATTGCATAGCTAGGATTTCTAATATTGTGTCAAACAAGAACAGTGAGATCAAAAAAGAAAGAAAGAAAGAAAAGAAAAGATCATGAAAAGCTGGATGGTGGTGGCACACACCTTTAATCTCAGCACTTGGGAGGCAGAGGCAGGCGGATCTCTGTGAGTTCAAGGACAGCCTAGTCCACAGAGTGAGTTCTAGAACAGCCAGGGCTGCTACACATAGAAACCCTGTCTTGGGGTGTCAAAAGTGGTGTGAGTAGGGCCCGGGTTTTAGTTCCTGGTGGAGTATTCACTTTCTGTGCTTGGGGCCCTGGAACTGGTCCCCAGCACTGAAGAATCAGGCTGTAGGAGAAGGTGTTCCTTTGTTTCTAGTCTCCTGGAACACTGACTAGGGGCAGTGAGGGATTGAAGAAAGGACGGGGCACAGACAAGTGTACAGGAAAGCTGGGATCAGAGGGGGTCCGCTACCACCACAACCCAGAGCCCTGCCTGTACATTATGTACAGCCCAGGGCTAAGGATTGGCTCTTCTCGGTGGGAGGTCTCTGGAGAGATCTCAAGTTGTAAACATCTGGGCTAGGAAAGCCACAGTTGTTAGTCTGCACAAACACACACACACACACACACACACAGCAATAGTGCATAAACACTCAGAGTCCAACTCAGAGGAAAGCTTTGCCAACCTTCTGAGTTTCACCATGGTAAAGCCTTGCCACTTCCATGGGGCCGAGGCCTTAGAGCCCTTGGCATGGATGTGCCCATGGTAACAACACACATTCAGTCAAGATGTCATTCAATCAGGACTTCCTCCACTCCCCACAGTTTCTGACCTCCATTGAATTAACATCATTAAGTTCAATGTTAACTATAGAATTTAAGTTGTGTGTGAGTGAGATGCTTTTTGACCCAGTCATCAAACATACTGTAGAAAATGCAGGTAGAGAGGCAACATTGTATTTACCCAGCGTTTTGTTTCCCATGTTCTTCTTCCTTCCTTTATGTTTAGAGAACTGTGTGCAGCCATTATTTCAGACTAGGTTTTCTAGTGAAAAATTGGCCATTTTCCTGAATGCATCAATTTTCCCATCATTTCTGAAGGATATTCTCACTGGTCATAAAACTCTGAATTGGGTGTGGTGGCACGCCACTGCTCTACCCGGGGCTCTCATGATAGAAGCCCTAAGTCTTAAGTTATTTTCGTTCAAGTTGGTAATGCTCTGCTCTCTCCCTGTGGTTCACATTCTATAATTTCTGCAGTTCTATCTTGAAGTTCATTTTTTCTGTTGTACTATATTCTTTCTGCTATTGAACCCATCCATTGGTTTTTTTTAAATTTTTGCTGTTATATTTTTCAGTTCTGTCATTTCTATTGTGCCTCTCCCCCTTCTCTCTCTCTCCCTCTCTCTCTCTCCCTCTCTCTCTCTCTCTCTCCCCTTATTGAATTTTATGGTGCTTGGGCTAGAACCCAGGGCTTGGCACATGCTAAATAAGAGCTCTGCTGCTGAGCCATAACCCCAAGCTCCAATCAGTTTTGCTGTTGCTGTGTTGTTTTGTTGTTTGATCTGCCATTATTTTGGTAAGCATTTCAACTTTTTTTTCAAGAGTATTAACTGAAGCATTTTGTGATGACTGTATTAAAGTTGTTACCTGGTAATTCCAACATCCCACATCTTGATGTTGGCCCTAGTGTAATGATAAAAGAAAGGCAAAGTGTAATGATAAAAGAAAGGCGAAGTTACCCCTTTCGGCGGGCCCTGCCAAGGGATGCCACTAAGTAAACATGTCACACACAACAGAGCTGGTGCAAGAGGTTTATTGAGGGGGAGAGAGAGGGAAAGAGTGAAAGGCCATGTCAGAGTGGGGACATGAGAGAGGCAGACAGACAAAAGACAGTCAAGAGGAAGAAGAGATGAGAAAAAGGGATAAGAGAGGAGCAAAAGGCAAGAGAAGAAAGAAGAGGCAAGAAAGGAAAAAAGAGCAAAGAGAGAAGTAAGAAGCAAGAGACAAGAGAGCAAGTTGTGCTCTGGTGGGACACTTTTAAGGGGTGATCGTGTTGCATAACTGATGGCGGAAAGGCACCTGGCGACAAGTGATGACATAACTGCTTTGGCAGCAGAGGCCCCGGTGGTGGCAGAATGTGCCCACCCCCTCCTTGGTCTCACACTGATTTCCATTAGGTAAAAAATGAGAGATATCAGGCTGCAGGCCATTCAGAGAACAGCTCACAGCCAACTTTCTGCCCAGCTTTGTGCCAACAGGACTCTCACTCAACCACAGCGAGCGCCACCAGGGAAGAAAGGGCCAACTTGACACTGAGTAGAGGGCTGAAAAATGCTGATCAACCTTTTACCACAGCTTCCAAATCATCAAAAGCTCAAAGGTTATCATTTGGGTATAGCATAGTGGTGACTGTCCATAATCCCAGCACTCTGGAGGCTAAGGTCAAGGCCTGCCATGAGTTTGAAGTCCTCTTGGAGTGAGTTCTAGGCTAGCCTGGGTTGTAGAGTAAGACCCTGTCTCAAAAGCCAAACTCAAATTCCCATTCTGTTTGTCAGCAGAGGACTTGTGTCCCCAGATGCAAAGCACGGAACTTGAGGTCTAAACACACTTCTTGCTCTTGTCCTTGGACAAGTCACTTTGCTTGTTTATATCCTAAGTGCTTCCTGCATAGAATAGCATGAGCATGGCAGCTCCTCCCCAGAGCTGGCTAAACCTTGAATGGCCATGGTGTGTGATAGGCCAGGCCTGTTCCTGCTGCAGCAGGCCCTAAGTAATGGACAAAGGATGAGATAAGCAGGGATGGTCGCAAACAGCTTTCTGACAAGTTTCAAAATTATAAACGCTTTCAAATGTACAGCAAAATAGGGACGAAAACGTCATAGTGGAACATTTTTGCCAAATTTGCTGAAGATCTTTTCTAAGAAACAGCTTATTACAGATCCAGCTGTGAGCCCCACCCCATCTCAGCTTAGAAATAGTCAGTAGCCCAAATTGCTGTTTCTAACCTCGATGTCTCTCTTCTTCACACACACACGCACACGCACATGCACACGTACATGTACACACACGTGAGCGCACACACACACCCTATATAGAATATGTCTTGTATGTTTTACAACTGTATATAAATGGCATCATATTATGTTTATATATTCTTCTGCAACTTTCTTTGTACGCTTCGGCAGTTGATCCCTGCAGACACATGGACAATCTTCATTTCGCTTGCTGTTCCGTAGCACTGAGCCACAGTGTGCTCATTCTGAGGTCAGGGTGTGACTGGGTGGTACAGCCCCTGCCTAGCTCACAATCCCCAGCACTGATAAAAGACACCAATCCATACTTACCCACCGTCTAACTCTTGGACGTTTCAGTTTCCACTTGTTTGCCCACTATGTACGTGCTGCCCTTTGGAGCCATGGCACAGGTCTACAGCCTCAAGTTCAGTCAAGTTTAGCAGAAGGGTCACTTCCAACCAACAGTCCCCACTAGGTGTCTGTGGGAAAGCTCAGATCTGTTTGCAGTCTGGCCTTCTTTGGCTGGCTGGAGGCTAGCTCCATCAAGCCAGCTGGGGCCAGTGTGAAGTGGGTGTGGATGCGCAGAGTCCTCCAGAAAGTCCGTGTTTAGGACTGACACGTGCATCTTCTATGCCCATTCTCAGCCCTGGCCTCATTTCACTGTGGCCCTATTGAAATTCATCCTGTCCCTGTCACTTCCATGTCCACATGTATGGGAGGCACACCCTTAGAGTCCTGGCATTTTTCACAAGGAGGCCTATAGCCATAGGCACCATGGAATGAGGGCTGGGAGCGGCTGAGCTCAGCTGACCCACAGCTGGCCTTCATGGGAGGACTGGAGATTTGCTTCTCTGTTCAGGGGAAGGTACCCTAATCTTTCCTTGCGGGGGTAGCTGAAGAAATGGGAGCTGGATGGAAGCACAGACACTCTGTCCTGGTTTCTCTTTGGGATTTTTGTTGGTTTTGATTTTGGTTGGTGGTTCATTTTGGTTTGGGTACTAGAGAGGTGCTCCATCATTGAGCTCCACCCGCAGCCCCATATTGATGCTTTGGATTGCATTTCTGCCTTTCCCTTGCCACCCACTGTCACACACATACACTCTTACTAACTCAGACTTACTAAGTAGCAGAATGGACATTGTTAACTGTCCACAGCAAGTCACTTAGCCTATAAGCCCCTTCCTTAGTCCCTGTTCACTCTCAGTAATACTTTAGATTTGTATGATGACCTTCAGGGGGAGTCACTTGTCCTTGACCCCAGATCTAGGATATGCTGGAGACAGCATTATGCCCCAGAGTTACATGCATGGGGTGGCCCCTGAAGCACTCCAGTCCCAAAATAAAGTTCAAGAGTCCCTCTCCAGAGTCAGGCATCTGTCGCAAACACTTATTGCCCAATGTATTGGTTTTACAGAGCTGTCATTTCAAAGAAAGTAGTGCTGTGGTGCCACCCAGGTGCTGGTGGCCCCAATGGAGGAGCAGTCACTGTCCGTGGTTCTTCACAGCTCGCTCCTTCAGGCAGTCTTTGCATCCTTTAGCCGAAAGCATTCAAGCAGCTCCTCTATGGGTCAGGAAGCACCTTGCCAGGAGTTGGAGACTCTGTGGTGAGGAAAAGTCATTTATTTCATTTCGGTTTTTCAACCAAAATAAAGAGTTTCTCTGTGTAACAGTCCTCGGTATCCTGGAACTAGCTCTGTAGACCAGGCTGGCCTCAAACTCACAGAGATCCGCCTGCCTCTGCCTCCCAAGTGCTGGGATTAAAGGCGTGCGCCACCACCGCCTAGCCGAGGAAGGTCATTTTAAGAGCAAAATCATGTAGATTATCTTAGTCAGTGTCCTATTGTTGTAAAGAGACAACATGACCACAGCAACTCTCATAAGTGAGAGCATTTGGGGATTGTTTCCAGATTTAGAGGGTTAGTCCATTATTGTCATAGTGGGGAGCATGATTGATGTGGGAAATCCTTCTGTCTATGTGTTGCTTTTATTGGTGAATGAATAAAGAAATCGTTTGGACCTATAGCAAGGCAGAACTTAGGTAGGCAGGGGAAGCTAGGCTGAATGCTGGGAGAAAGAAGGGCGGAGTCAAAAAGAGATGCCATGGTGCTACTGGAGATAGATGTGCTGAAACTTTGCTGGTAGGCCATGACCTCGTGATGATATACAGATTAATAGAAATGGGTTAAATAAGTATGTAAGAGTTAGCCAATAAGAAGCTAGAGCTAATGGACCAAGCAGTGATTTAATTAATACAGTTTCTGTGTAATTATTTCAGGGCTGAGCAGCCGGGAACGACCAAGTGTCTCTCTCCTCCAACACATGATGGCATGCAGGCAGGCATGGTGCTGGAGCTGAGAGCTTTACGTTCTGATCTACAGAGGGAGAGAGAAATCCTGGGCCTGGCATGCACTTTTGAAACCTCAAAGCCAACCCACAATGACACAGTTCCCCCAACAAGGCCACACTTCTTAATACTTCGAATCCTTCTCAAACAGTCATTCTTATCCAAGCCACCACACATATAACATGTAATTGTAATATAGTGGGTAAGTGACAGTGATGGATTGGACTAGATGATCTGTGGCATTACGATCATAATACCTGACATTAAAGGAGGAAAGATTTCCTTTGGTTCCCACTTGAGGTTTTAGTGCATCACAGTTAGGGAGGCCTGAGTAGAGAATGCAGAAGGTGGGGTGCAGGGGAGAGGGAGAGTGACTCAGCCCAGCCACTGGAGTGGCCACAGTGGACATGGGGAAGATGGACCTTGTGATGCTTACTCTTTGCTGGAAACCTAACTAGATTTGGAGTCACCTAGGAGATACATCTCTGGGAGTATCTGTGGAGACATTTCCAGTGAGGTTTGACTGAGGAGGGAAAAATCTAGCCTAAAAATGGGCAGTACCATCCTATGGGCTGGGGGCCCAGACTAAATAAAAAGAGGAAGAAGAGGAAGCCTGATGGGTGCCCTGGAATCACGTTCCGAGTGCTGGGGTTGCATTTGTATGCCATCACTTTGAGTTCAGAAACATCTTCTTTAATGTGTCCCCTTTCTCAGGGGCTGCCATGCCTCAATACTTCCATGACCTCCTTTTGGCTATTGCAGTCTCTGTCCATTTTAGGCCACACACAGCTGGTTATTTTGGCAAATCTTTGCTCTTCATTTCACCAAGGGTCTACATTCTTAAACCCTGCTGCTCTTCCAGGCAAACAGGAACTCAAATGGGCTCTTTCTTAGAAAGAGCTAGAGATTGGACAAATCTGGTAAACTGAGAAACCAGCTTGGCTCCTCTGCTTGCACCCCACTGTTCTATTTGTTCCACCCACATTCAGGTGGACTTCTTTTGGGTCACACAGTCAACACACAGCATGGGGTTGACAGAGATGGATGAACCCTGGACCCTGCACTTAAGGAGCTGCCGAGTTAATTAGGCAGACGGTGAGAGCAAATTGATACATGGTGGGTGCGGTGATCAGTGAGCACAACCGCTGAAGACAAACAGATCCGTCCTAGGCCCAGGATTCTGGAACTCAAAGCAGGACTGTTTCATGGGTAGGAAAGCCTACAACTTTAATTCCAGCACCCAGGAGCCAGAGGCGGGCAGATTGCTGTAAGTTCAAGGCCAGCCTGGTCTATATAGTGAGCTGCAGTACAGCCAGAACTACATAATGAGAGACCCTGTCTCAGCATTCCCACCCCCAGAAAATAAAATAATTCAAATAAAAGGAAGTATGTGTTTAAGAACAACATGTCAACAGGAGAAGCCATCTTGCCTTTTTTGATTTTCCCATGCTTGGGGCTCACTCAAAGCAAGAACCTGAGATTTGGGGCAGTTCAATGGATACAGATTTCTGTATTTCCTGTCTTGCTCAGTGATGGGGAAAGTCCTGGTCTCTAAATAAGAACCCCAGGCCTCTTTAGCATGTGCACCAGCCTGTGTCCCTGCCACATTGCCAGATTGGCCCTCATATGATTGGGGCCTGAGAAAGCATAAGAAAAGTGGGCCAAGGAAACTCCCCAACTGATATGGCCCTGGTGGCGCAGTATGCTAAAAGCTCCTCCATGCAGATAGGAAGTTATAATGCTACACTAATAGAAGTCTCCAGGTAGGAACAAGCAGTACCTAGCACCGTCTCCACCTTCTAGCATAAAATAGGTGCTGAAATTAAGTAATAGTTGTTCTAGGGCATGAGAATCCATTTGTACAAAATATCAAGGGCCAGATAAGTATAAAGAAAACTCAAGAGTAATTTGGCACAGGTGGCATTGCCCGGAGAGCACAAAAGAGCCTCTTCCTTTGGAAAAGGTGGGCATGTCGTCATCTATACACCAGCCCACACATACCTATGGGAATAAGTAGAGTTCCCAAACTGAGGGGTGGGCTTGCAGGAGCCCCAGATGCCAGCTGAGACTCAAGGCTGGGTATAAGTCCTTTGTGGGATGGGGCTGGTCAAGGAAACAAGGACATTGACACACATGCTAGTCAGGAAGACTGACTCTTGGTGGCAGAGTGGAGAAGGCAGGTGGTGGGAGGTACCCTGTGACCCATGCAACTCAACTGGCTTTCATCTTCACATCCTGCACTCAAGGCAGCTGTGTTAGTTACTTGACTCCTGGCTGCAACTAGATACTGGAGAAGAAGCAACCTAAGAGAGAAAAGGGGTTTTTGGCTCATGGTTTGAGGGTACATCATGGTGGGAAAGACACAATGGTGAGAGAGCATGGGGCAGCTAGTCATATCGGTTCCCCAGTCAGAAGCAGACAGAGAAAGGGATGTTGGTATTCAGATGGCTTTTCCCCCCTTTATTTGGTCCTGGACCCCAGCCAATGGGATGGTGCAGCCCACCTCTGGGATGAGTCTTCTGTCCTCTATTACACTTTTCTAGAAATGCCCTTAAAAAAACACGCGCAAAAAATGGGTCTCCTCATTAATGTCTGAGATGTTTTTAAATCTGGTCAAGATGAAAAACGGAGATTAACCCTCACAGCAGTTGACAGTTTGTGGTCCTCTTTGGACCCTGGTCACTGTAGGAGGGAACTATGGCCTATCAGGCGACATTCACGTTGTCCCAGAGTTGAGCCTGGTTGAGCAGGAAGAAGAGCTTGGACCATCTGGACTGCAACAGACCCAGGTCAAGCAAGGATTAGCACCTAAAACTAACTTTGCCTTCAGTAAGGATTTAAGACGGCCACGTGTATCTTCTTGTACACTGCTCAGACCACATGTCTGTGGCCCACACAACTTGCGTTTGAAAAAGTCTGCTCGACTGCTTTAGTTTTCTGATTTGACTGAAAACTTGCAAAGGCCAGGGATGCTTTCTAACTTTCTAAGCCCCTTCAGAGCAGGGAAAAACACCTAGACAGAGCAGCAAGCCCTGCCCCCTGCTCCCCTCCCCCACCGCACCCCCTTCAGGAAGATGTCTCTTATCATGACCAATGAGAATCAAGACTGCCTCATGGCAACAGAGGGGCTCACCCCCTATTGGTCCTGGGATGTTGCTAAGCACTTTCATTGGTCAAAACTTAAAACTCCTTGGGTCCTGCATTCCTAACCTTTTAAGGTGCTTGGAGTGTTTTTGCTGCTAGGCCTGCCCTCAACCTTATCTGATAGGTAAAGAACAGTCTCTTCGACAACAGATGGCAGCTTGTCCTCCTCCACTCGTACTGAATGGCCCTGAACTGGACAAATCCATCTTGAAAAACTGAACAGCTGGAAGGTAATTCTGCATACACAGGAGAAGGATGGACCAGGCCAACGCTGGAAATGGCAGAAAGCTTGCACTTTGTAAATCTGCAGTCTTCAAGGCACAGAGTCAGGACTCATTGTGCCTCGTGAGGACTGCTGAGAAAGGCATCCCACAGGACTTGGCCAGTGTGGATGCACGCTGGCAGTGCTCCTTATCATGAAGGAATCTGGTCCAGGCCCTCCTCTTCCAGTGCTAGCAAATGCAGAAAGCTTATTAAACTTGAGAGCCTGCTGGTGCTAATAAACTGGCAGAGCCATCTGGATTCTGCTCCCAAATCCTGAGCTAAGAATTATGCTCCTGGGGCATTTCAAGGAGAGAGCCTGCAGAGCAAAGATGCAGGGATCACCTTGGCTCCGTGTTTCTGCTTCTTGCTGTCTGTGATGCCGGCCAAGCCCCTATTGCTGGCTCACAGGAAGATTGAGATGTAGCAAATAAACAGGCGAGCCTGTGCCAGGCACCGTCTATTCGCTAGCATATGTCTTTTTCCATCTCAGCCCAAACAACATTACCAATTTGGTAATGCTATTACTAACATCAAGGGCATGCAGATGGGAAAATGAAGATGCAGACAGGTTAAATGACTCATCCAAGGTCACACAGTTACTAGTGGCAGAGTTGAGATTAAAACCACAGGGAAGCTGGGGGGTCGAATTCTGCCATAGAGTGTTTGCCTATCACCTCCAAGACCACGAGTTTTAACCCCAGTACACTCATGTACACACATGCCACATGCACATCACACACAAAGAGAGAGTTTATTATATTCAAATTTCAGTGTAATGAACATATATGAATAGCTGTCATGACCTTGAAGGCAGTAAAGTTGAAACATGATTTTGTGTTTGGTTACCCCAGGCCTTCATCTCTCTTCTGAATTCTCTTTGCTCACCATCCTGAGACCATGCCAGGAACCCTCATGCTTCCCCCAAGGGTCTGGGCCATCTGTCCCTCTCCCCTGTGTTTGGCATTCTTTCTCAGTGGTTTTTGGCAAGAAGAAGGGAGCTAGTCCCATTGTCTTTATCAGTTTGGCATAGACTGTTCATAAGTGGTCCCTCTGAGGCCAACAACACTGGAGAGAGAGTTGTTGTGTCCCGATTTCCAGGACTTGTACACTCTCAGGAAGCAATGGCTCTTGCCACAACATGGAGCATTTTTAAAATGGAACATCTGCCCACAGCTTCTGGATGACAGAGCTGTTTCTTCCCGGTTCGCATCCCAGTCATCAGTCCCGAGACCAGCACCGATGGAAAATTGTTTAGCTCAGTATTTGTCCCTGAAGAGTGCATTCCAGGGAGTCCAGGAGGACATCACAGGGTTTCTCCTGACTGTCCTGAGGCTCAGCGTTCTGGACTGGTAATGGAGAAGGTGGGCTTCACATTCTGGTGCAGGGCAGTGATGCCAGTGCCAGTTCCCAGTGCAAGCAGCCCCTGGGACAGTTGAGTCAGTTCACATCCGTGGAACAAGTGCAAATAGGCTCGAGGGGGAAGCAAGAGTGGCAAGGGCCACCTACCGCCCACAGAGGAGTGTGCTCCACCTACTGCCCACAGAGGAGTGTGCTCCAAGGGCTCCAGGAACCTTTGTAGGAAGGCTCCCATCATGGGACAAAGCCTGTTGTCCCGGATATCCAACTTGGCTGCCCATACTGGTTCAGTGTCATTGTACTCATACTCATGAGGACAGGTGACATTTGCTGAGCATCTCTACTGTATGGCAGGTGCCAAGCTAAACACTATGTTGATTAACTCAGTCCTCATGGCAACCCTATTAGAGAGATACTCTTTTCTTCCCATGATCCAGATGGGAAAGCTGATGCTCAGATTAAGTTGGAAGCAGGCCTGGTATACGTAGTGAGTTCCAGACCATCCAGAGCTACATAGTTAGACCCCGTCTCAAAACAACAACCACAGAGTGCAACTACCATTCCAAGTGAAAGGGGTTCAGGAAGGGTAGGCCAAGTAACTTTGTTGGGGATGGGCAGAGTGGCAGGGCTCCTGTCCACAGGCCACCAATATTTGTGAAATCTCAAAATTTTGTTGCTTGAGAATGACGGACAAGAGGCTACCACAGTCCTTTGGAGGGACTGCTGCTGCATCCCCACTGTTTACCATGCCCTGTGATGGGAAGAGGGCCTTTTCTCCATAGTGCCACAGAAATGTCATTAGCAGTTCCTATAGACAACACTAGGAGGCGCAGCAGCCTGTTTCTGACCTGTGGCTTCTTGTATTTTTCGCTTGTTTTGGAAGGGTAAGAAAGTTTGGACACCCCTGAGATGTAGAAGACAGAATCTTTGTCCATAGGATTCTAGAATTCCCTGGAGAACTAGTGGTTGGTTGTTGGCTCTGTGGAGCTTCCTGCTGGAGAAGGTCCTGCTGTGGTCCAGGACAAGGTGAACTTGCAGGAGTTAGGAAATAGGAAGAGCAGCCAATACAATGGCAGTGTTTCCAGCAGGTAGTATTAGGCTGCCAAATGATGGGCGACTAGAAAGAACCTGATTGCTCAGAGTGCTAGTCTTGGGTCAGAGCTGCTATGCAGAGTTGTGCGAGTGGTGCCTTGTGCAAGGGCATCGGTGTCAATGGGGACTGAGATGAAGCCCAGAGGCCAATAGTCTTACATCCTGAGGCCACTTCGTCCTAATTTTCTCAAAGGCATCATACCTTTCTAGGCTATACAATGGAGGCCAGAGTCCATCCCTTCCTTATTAGCTCTGATGTCCATTTTGTTTCCTCAACCCCCATCCCCACACCTGTTTGTCCCTGTGCGGGTTTTCAGTTTTAGGGCATGTCTTGCCTAAGCCTTCAGGCTCGTGGAACTGGAACCTCACTTCCCTACTGTCCTGCCGCTCTTTCTTTTGCCAATCTGTCTACCCCAGCCCCCAGCCCCCAGCCGTAGCCTACCTCAGGCAGCTGTAGAAATTCTCTAGAAACATAACTGCCTGCTTTGGCACATCTGAAGATTTTACTCCTTAGACAGTCGAGATGACAGACAGCTGAGGATACTCAGGGGCCCCTCCCCTCGCCATCCCACCCACTGGACCTCTGCAAGAGCAGCCAGTGCTCTTAACCTTTGAGCCATCTCTCCAGCCCCCAACATCTGTTGCTATTTGCAGAGTACCTGGGTTCAGTCCCCAGCACCCATATGGTGGCTCACAACCATCAGTAACTCCAGTTTTAGGGGATCCAACACTGGCCTTCTGATCTCCGTGGGTACCAGACAAACATACATACAAATAAACAAGTAAACTTAAAAAGAAAATTTAAGAGCCATAATCTTGTATTTGCTACATGGGATGGTGGCCAGTTCTCTGTCTTTCAACCTTCCCTTTTCTTTTTTTTCCCCCTAGAAAATGCCAAGAGAAAAGTGAAACTACCACATGACCACGCCCACACACAACAGGAACAAACACTAGCATGTGTTGTTTGCCTGTGATGTTGCGGTACTGTGGATTTAAACCCCAGGGCCTTGGGGATGCCAGGAAATCTCTACCAACTCAGCTACACCCCCAGCCTGCCCATGATGTTTTCTAGCAAAACAAAACACTCAGGGAACTGACATCCTGCACTCTCCTCCCATCCGAGGGATGTCCTAGCTACTGCCAGGTCTTGTGATCACCACTTAGCCAGCTCTCTCCTGTCTGGCTTTCCCCCACACCACCAGGTCAATATTATTTCAGATTTCTCCTAGCACAGCAATGTCCAGGATCTAATTCCCCAGCTGGCATTAAGACCTCTGCAGGATAGGTCCAGGCAAACTGCCAGCACCACCTCCCCTGCCCCAGGACATAGTCAGGAAGTTCCAGGTCCCTCCAGTGGGCCTCTGACTACACAGGTCGCACCCTGTTATCAGTACACCTTTGGTCACATCTAGTCACGTTCTTTCCCTCCTACCCAAGAAGACCTCGCTGGATTCTCAAACCTTGCCTCAATGATACTTTGTCTTGAAGCCTCCACCGGACACCTCCAGACAAGCTCCACCCTCGGTGCGCTCTATGCGTTCTTCCCTCTTGACTGGTCCTCCAGCTTCTGCAAACTAGATGCAAAGCCTCTTGGCTGTCATTTAGAAAGAAAGCAGCATTAGCCAACAATGGTCTCATTTTCCCTTGTTGATGACCATGCCTCCAAGGAAGGAAGCAAATGCTTGTCCCATCCTTACTCAGCTAGATGTTAAGCAGCAGCTCAGCCAGGTGAGGGCGCTGCAGCGTGGCACTTGGGATGGGAAGGGAGGAGAGAGCATGAAGGGCTAACAGCCTCTGGGGAGGTTGGCTCCTTCGAGCCTCTGAGGTACATGAGACCGGACAGGCTGGATATTCCCTCACAGTTTCTGTCTCCTGTACCCAGTACCAAGTAGAGGTGAGAACGAGCCTGCTGCATGGCAGGCAAAGCACTGGAAGACCTGGGAAAGTGAGGAACGAAAGCCATGTCTCAGCTAGGTCACAGGGGTAAGGGAAGTAGTCTATGATCTCTAAGCCAACTGGCTTGGGAATACGTGGGAGGTCCAAGGATTTCTGGAAAAGAGAAGGGTCTTGACTGCCAGAAATGGCCCGAGGACAGGAGGGAAGGGGATCACCGGCAGGGTCTTAGCTGCATGCCATCTCTCTGACTCTTCTCTTTGCAAGCCACTGTCACGCTGTTCCTCACCCTTTCCTTGGGAATACAGGATGCTCTGACCTGACCTAACCAGCTAAGGCTCCTGCCCAAAGGCTTTCAGACCCGCTATTTCCTGTCTGTGCAGAGGGGAGACCCCCCTCCAGGTTGCAAATGGAAAAGACAGGCAGGGCTTCTTCCAAGCTATCATTCCATCCTGTTCTGGTGCTGAGCATGGACAGGTCCCTCCCTCACCCCCTCCCAGGACATCTCCTAACAGGCGGCAGCTCTGAGAGGGAAGCGTTTCTCTCTTATTAGCACCTGTTGAAGGGGCCTGCCTCTGAAGAGGGGCCTTGATTTTCATGTACAAAATCCAAAGCTGCAGGGATGTGATGGCACTATTTCCGAGTGCTTCCTGCCATTACTGGGTCACTTGGTAGCTTGTCTAAATAGCCATTGCAATATGTCTTCTCGGGGGGAGGGAATGGAAAGTTCCCCTTCACTTGAGGATTGGAGGGGAACCACTGCCTAGACAACGGGCCTCCTCCGGGCTTCTGGCCTCCTCAGACTGAGACCCCACCCTCTCACTGGATTCTGTTCTCATAGTTTGGCCCTTCTACTTGTCCCCTTCTCTTCCCCTCCAAATTTCTCCTGATCCTAGGAATGGGACATCACTGACTCTTCCTTACCCTAAGCACAATTTCCTCAAATCTGGACCCATCATCGCAAATTTTAAAAGCCTCGATAGGAAAGTGTGCACAGTATGTGAAGTCTATGATTTTGCAGAGGTATTGCTGAAAACGAGTTCAGAATCACAGCCGGAGCTGGGTGTGGTGGTGAATGCAGTTAATCCTACCATTTAAGAGGCAGAGGCAGGTGCATCTCTGTGTTGAGGCCAGCCTGGTCCTTCCGAGCCAGTTCTGGCAGACCAAGGCTATGTAGTGACACCCTGTCTCAAAAAGAAATAAATAAATGAGAATCATAGCCAAACGGAGCTGAAACAGTGCCTGGGAGATTCTGTCCCCTCTGCCTTCACTCCTCATTCCTATGTTCACCCCAATTCCTATACTCCTACTCAACCTTCAAAGCCCATTCCCAAGCTGTCTGTTTTATAATGTGCATATTATCACAAGGCCTGGAAACCCTTTGTAGTAAGTGTTGTCTTCTCCACCGTCCACTGAGAGCCACGCAATATTTGTGAGATAACTTAATAGTCCTTCCTGTCAGCTGCAGCAACACAGCAACAGCTCCTGGCCAGAACAAGAGCTTGAGACAGACAGTCCCAAGGTGCTTCTGGTGAGCCTCTAAGAGGTGGCAGTATGCACCATGGAGGCTTCTTGTGAGCAGAAACTCCACCTAATGGCTTGGCCATCAGGACACTTTGGCCTGGTCTCATTGAGCCTCTGCTCACTCTAGTTAAGACTTTGCAGTAGGTGCAGGAGTTAGGGTTTGGGTAACTCTGTGGCTCTCTCCCCAAGGAGATGCTGAGATGATGGGGTCACTCTTTGACAACTATTCCTCTATGCATTGTGTGTGAAGCAGAGCTCCCTGCTCGCCCATGCCAATGGCAGCTTCCGGTGCCATTTTGATAGCTCGTTCTGCTGCGATTGTTTTTAGAATAGTAGAATAAGATTTATGAGGCCCCCCATTCCCAACTTCCCAATGTAACAAGCAGAACATTTTCACATTCTCTCTCCCCGGGGCTCCTTTTCTTGGTGGGGGGCACCGGGAGTGGAAGCAAAGACCTCCTGCGTGGTAGGCAAGTGCTCTACCACCGAGCTGTAGCCCTAGCCCCCAGTCACTTTAGCGGGAGTCTGAGCTGATCACCCGCAATTCCTAACAGCTTCCCTTTCAAAGAACTAGCGTACTCTTCTGATCTCTCGGAGCTATTTTTTTGTACTTAGGAAAAATAAAACCTGTTTCTTTTTACTCTTTGTCGGAGAGATCATTACTTAAAGCTCTTTGTGTAGTAAAGGTAGTAATCCTTTCTGTCCCTGGCTGCAGACATTATTTTCCCAGTTTGCTACTTTGATTTCCAGGGTATTGTACTTTAGGGTGTGCTAACTTTTTTTTTTTAAGATGATGCCAAATATGGTAACATTTTCTTTTGTGGTTTTTATGCTTAGAAGTCTAAGCCTTCTGCCAGATTGGATAAGTACCCATCTGGAATGTCCCAGAGTGGTGAGGGTGACCTTCATTGACCCGTTCTTCGAGGCTTCTCTTCTTTTCTAACCTCCAGGCACCACCCCCCACACCCCCAGCTTAAGACAACCTTTCTTTGGAGGCACAAAGCAGTCAATTAGACTGGAGTCTTAAATATGCTAATGAGGTCAACCTTTCCCCATCTACCCCCACTCTTTCAGCCCCTTTGAAAGAGGACAGCTTGAGGTAGGTCCTTCTCCTGGTGGCCTGTTAGCAGGGGAAAAAAAGGAGAAAAAATGCATAGTAACTTCAACTATTATAGGCTAGCTAGCTGTGCCCCTCTTTTTAGCCCTCCTAAGCAAGTTTCGTGAGATCCAAACCCAGAGCTTCCAGTTACTGGAGAGTCCTCTGACTTTAAGCACTCAGACCGAAGCAAAGTCACGCGGTCAGTAGCCCGAGTTCCCCCAGCAACTGCCAGGCCAGGCCACTGCATCTTCTCCATCGAGCTGGCACGGTTGCCATGGGAACATGAGTGCTAAATTGCTTTGTGAGTGTAGAAGCTGAAGACCTCAGCTTTGACGCACATAGCCCAAAAATCGATTGACCTCCAATTAGGTTTCTGTTGTTTTCTTGAGGCATCTTTCTGTTTTCGTCTTGCCTAAGCCTCTTGAGGTCTGTGCCAGAGACTTGAAAATTTGGCTCCATTTTGCTAAAAAATATTATTTATACCCTGACTTATTTCAAAAAGGATTTAAGGTGGCTTATGAAGATGCTCCCAATACTTGGAGAGCCAAATTTGATGCAAAAGGAGGATGAAGCAAAGAGTAAACAAAAATGACTTGGAACAAAGTAATAAGAGACTGAATGTCAGGACGTCCCTATGTGATAAATGAGAGTCCCAAATGAGGTTGTTATGCTTTCATGGAAGATAACAAAAATGGGCAGCAGAATCGTTACAAGATTCACAGATAAAAACAAATCAACTGATTAACAGAAGCTCAAGTGTTCCTAACCTTGGAAGTAAAAGTTTGCTTTCCTCCTGTAGACTCTTTTTTTTTTTTTTTTTTTTTTTGGTTTTTCGATACAGGGTTTCTCTGTGGCTTTGGAGCCTGTCCTGGAACTAGCTCTTGTAGAGCAGGCTGGCCTTGAACTCACAAAGATCCACCAGTCTCTGCCTCCTGAGTGCTGGGATTAAAGGTGTGCGCAATCACCGCCCAGCCCAGCAGATTCCTTAAACCAATTCAAAGTGCATACTAACTTCAGTAGATGGCTTTGTTTCAAAACTTCTCCACTTTTATTACTGTTGTTGATAAATGATTATATAAATAGTTTGGTGCTGTCAAAGGAGTAAAATACAATGCAGCCTTTAAAATGAGTTGATCAAGTCTAGGGAGAAATCTCCATTGCTAAAGTGCTTGACATACTCAGCTCCTGCTTAGAGATCTGTGTGTAAAGGTGCATGCGTGTAATCCTAGTGCTAGAAAGGCTGAGGCAGGACCAACCCTGGGGCTCACTGACCAGCCAGCCTAGCCAAAACCATGAAAGCCACATGTCCCAGTAGGAGAGCCTGTCTCAAAAAGAACAGGATAAGGCTGGAGAGATGGCTCAACAGTTTAGAGCACAGACTGTGCTTCCAGATGACACACATTAAATTCCCAGCACCCACATGACAGCTCACAAATAACTGTAACTCTAGTCCCACGAGACTCAACACCTTCTTCTGACCTCCAAGGGCACCAGGCACACATGTGGTGCCAAGCCACATAGGCAAACAAAACACCCCAACGAATCAAACAAACAGACAAATAAAAATAGAGAGCACTTGAGGTTGGCCTCTGGCCTCCACATGTATGTAGATATGCATGCACCCACACCCACACAACCACACACGCACAACCACTATGTTAAATGAAACACTCGGGGTACAGAAAATGTATATAGTATGATGTCACCATTACATCACTTACCCAGAATATTAATTTTTTTAAAAAATGTAGCACCCAAATATCTCTCATACTAGATAAACATTCTATCACTGAGCTACATCCCTGGCTTCAAAAATTTTAAACAAGTAACACAATACACATCAACATGTTAAAATCGGAAGATTAGAAAAATATAGAAAAGAAAATCTCTTTCTCTTTTTTTCTTTTTTGAACAAGGGCTTGTTATTCTGTAACTCTGGCTAACCTGGAACTTACTGTACAGACCAGGCTAGTCCCAAACTCACAGGGATCTTCTTGCATTTGCCTCTCAAGTGAGGAGGAGTGTACTGCCCTGTCCAAGTATTTTACGGAAGGTTCCCTACATTCAGGGTACTCAATCTAGGACCTCATGCATACTAAGCAAGTGCCCTACCACTGAGCTATAGCTCTCGCCTGTGGAGCCTATTTCTCATGTAAATCAGTGTAACCTTTCTGCAGGACAATTTTGCAGTGTGTTTCAAAAGACTTTAAAATGTGCATTTCCTTTGATCTGTCAGTTCTGCTTTTAGAAGTGCATACTAAGGAAATTACCAGAATGTATGCCCAAAGATGCATGTACAAGGTTGAACATCAAAACTTTGGTTATAGGGGCTGGAGAGATGGCCCAGCAATTAAGAACAGTGGCTACTCTTCCAGAGGACCCTGGTTCAATTCCCAACACCTACATGATGGCTCACAACCATCTATAACTTCAGTTCCATGGTTTTCAATGCCCTCTTCTGGCCTCCATATACCGGGCATGCACACAGTGCACTGACATACATGCAGGCACTCACACATACATGTAAAATAATTAATTTAATTTAAAAATAATACTACTGGGAGCTAGAAAGATGGTCCAGCAGTTAAGAGCATTTACTGGTTTTGCAAAGGACCTGAGTTCAGTTCCCCGGACCTACACTGGGTGGCTCACAATTGCCTGCAGGTACCTAACCTCACATACACAAAGATACACAGACACACATGCATACACATAACTTAAAGTAATAAAAATCCTTTAAAAACAACTACATTTAGGCCAGGCGATCGTGGCACACACCTTTAATCCTAGCACTTTGGTGACAGAGGCAAGTGGATCTTAGTGAGTTCAAGGTCAGCCTGGTCTACAAAGTGCGTTCCAGGACAGCCAGGATTGTTAAACAAAGAAGCCCTGTGTAATAAACAAACAAAAAACAATCTACATTGTGTGTGTGTGTGTGTGTGTGTGTGAGAGAGAGAGAGAGAGAGAGAGAGAGAGAGAGAGAGAGAGGAAAATTTGTGGGATTTTGTTCTCTTTAACCCATCCACCTGAGTTTGAGTCCCAGGACCTCTGACCGTCACCTCACATATGCTGTGGCTCTCTTCTCTACCCAGATAAATTTTAAATGTAATTTTTAAAGTTATGACGCAAAGGGAGACTGTGCTGCATGCCCTCCAAAGGGATGAGCAAATTGTGGTCCATCCATATAGAAAGGACTGTATAGCTTCTGAAAGTGGATGAGGGATGTGTGGCAGAGTGTTTGCCTACTATGTGCAAGGCCGTGGGTTTGATTACCAGCACTGTAAGAAAGAAAAGAAGCTAACTGCTTGAAACAAGAATGAAAAGTTCTATTTACCACCAAGTTTCCCAGACTACACCACCATCTCAGCAGGGTGCCCTCCCTGTGTCCTGTGTCCTTCCTTCACTGTCGTTATGGCTTAGCTAATATGTATTGTGTGCTTATCTAGTTTACATGTGCAAGTCAGGAAGGCTCTCAAGGAGGGACGCTGATGCCAGTCCTCGTACACTCCGCCATTGTACACTATCCGAGGAAGACAATTAAGAAAGCTCCCAGGCTAATTGAAGAGTAGCTTTGACAACGCAATGGAAAATGTTCATGTTATTAAATTGTAACCCTTGAGCTCAGGCCATTTTAATATCCTGTGTGAAGAAACGAAGAGCATGAGAAAGCACTTGTCTGAGGACACGGATCACTCCTCGGCAGGCGCCAGGGGCAGCTGAGGCATGAGCTCAACAAGCCTCTTTTCCTTGGAGCATCAATTTTAGCTGAAAGACCAACTCCAGTAGTCATTCTTCTCCAAAATGAACCAAGTGAGCCTGTAGCTTCAGAGGAACAGCTGAGGGTATTTGCTACCAAAGATAAGATGTAAACTTTCACCTGAAGATTCTGAATCTCAAAAGATATGTTTCTATGGCCAGGGCCTTGGCAGCGTGCCAGTATTTAAGAATGCCCTTCCTGCTCCTTGGTTCTTTATGACCTGCTGGGAGTCCCAGGTTTCATTCTGGATGCTAGAGTTGCTTCTTACCCTGGCTTGCTAGAGTCCCATGCATGTACATATCCACACCGTCTTTGCCCTCAGCAGAGCATACGCATTTTGGCCACGAAGTGGAGAGCGTCATAGATGTCAGATTCATGAATCAGGAAGGCTACCATTGCAGAGCAATTCAGGCATGCCAAGACATGACACAAAACCCAAATGGCCATGCTTCCCTTTCTTTCAGGCAACAGCCTGAGCCTTCTCATCTTCCTTTAGGGGTCTTCCCAGAGCTAGTGATGGCTCTCTCCCTCCAGCCTTGACCTCTTCTGAGCCTCCAGCTAAATGTCTCCACAGCCTCTCAGCCGCATGCCACCAAGCCCACATTTATCCTTCCAGTTCCCACACTGCCCTCTCCCAAGGCTCCCTAACTTGGAGACATCATCAACTCGAGCGCCACTTCACCAAGAAGTTCTGTTCTTCTTCCTTTCTCTTAGTCTCTGCCACAAGCAGGCCTCCTTGCTTCTCGTCCCACCCCTCCCACAGCCCCTGGACTGCTTTCCATCCCTCTCCCATCAGCCTCCCACACAAAACCCCCACTGGTGTTTGGAGGCCACTCCCTAACTCAGAAGTCTCCATTGTTTCTTATTATCCTGACCTGAGATCCACACCCCTCCTCATGACATCTACAGGCTCAGCTGTGGTCTCATTCCATCTGCCTCATCTTCCTCCTGACTGGCTCCCTCCCTTACTTCCCAGGGACCTTCACCCTTTTACACTATTGCCATTATGCCTAGGAGTTCCCTCTCCAACTTTCATTTTATCAGTGATTTTTTTTCTCCAATCTTAGTTTTTAAGGGTTCCCTGTGCTTAGGAGCCACCCATATGCTAGGCAAGCATCTTACCACTAAGCAACATGTCCAGCCCCAAGAAACAATTCTGTATCACCTTGTCTTATCCTTTCCTTCCTTTCATGCTTTTTCCTTCCTCCCCCACCTTTTTTCCCTTCCCTTCCCCCCCCCCCGTTTGGAAGCAGAGTTACACTGTGTAGCCCAGGCTGACTTGGAAATCATTATACAGACCAGGCTGGCCTGGATCTCATTAAGCAGTCCAGGCTAGCCTTAATTGAAATTACAGTGACCATTCTGCCTCAGCCTTGAAAGTGCTGGCATCAAAGGTATGAGTCACTAAACTTGGTTCTGTATTTACCTCTTTTTAAAAGTGTGTGTGTGTGTGTGTGTTTGTGAGTGTATACCTACATGTAGGTATACATGCTTGTACTTGCAGGTGTGCATGTGTGTGCATGCACAGAGGTCAAAAAAAGAGGGCACTGAATCCCTCAGAGCGGGAGTTACAGCCTTTGCAGGACGACCTGTTGCTGAACTCTGAGTTTTCATGATTGCACAGCAAACACTCTTAACCAATGAGCCATCTTCATGGGGGTGAGACTTAATCTTTCTTGATGCTTCTCACTTCTAATTGATAGAAGCTCAATGTTAGGAGTTGGCAAGTGACAGTCAATGAATATGTATGGCAAGGGAATGAAACCAAATTGTATCAGATGAAGGCTGGAGGCCCTGTATCTGTGAAATTCAAGGGGGTACCTAAAGGGAATAATCTGGAAAGAAAGTAACCTTTACTGAGTCTTACCTTGTCCGGCCTGCAATATGTGCTCTGTGTGTACCTGCAATATGTGCTGTGTGTATTCTCCCTCCATTGTTCTAGCCACTGTAAACCAGCACTATGCTCGCCGTGGGGATCTGGGACCTGGCCACCTGAGCGGTTCCTAGTCTATCCTGAGTGGCAGCTTGGCAGTCAGCTGCAGAACACTTTCTCGTCATAATCGAGAGAGTAGGAACAGCAGTATCCATCCTTCACACAGAGAGAAAGGGCTGTGTTTACCCTTAGAAGTTGAGCCCATGTTTTGAGGCATGGATGCAATCTTGGAAGTCAAAAGTCAGTGGAAAAATAACAACCCCCCAAACCCAACCCTAACTAAACCAAACCAAACAAACAAAAAACCCCAGCAGCATCTCCTGTAAACTTGAGCCAATGTGTCAAACTCTCTAAGCAATAGTCCCCTTGCAGATTTGCGGTGCAGGTGAGCCATGAAGAGTGCAAGAGAATGCACTGTGGCTCAGCCACAGGAGGGCTTTGCCAGGGATTCGCTTTCCTCCCTCCTCGGCACCCACAGAAAGAAGTGTGGTAGTGAAACTCATGCTATGTGACAAGGCAAGGAACTGAGCTCTGTCTTGGACACCTCCAAGGCTACGTGAACTTCTTTGAATCACTTTCCCTTTCTGGACTTTGGTTTCTTCTTATATTTGTAACATAAGGGAGCTCTATTTCACAGCAGTTGGATGTTTCTATTTTTTCTCATTATCCAGTCACTCAAAAACCAAAGGGGTATAACCGAATTGGTAGAGCGTTTACCTAGCATGTACAAAGCCCTGGGTTTGATCCTTAGTACCACATACTCCAGGCTTGGTGGTGATGCCAGCACTCAGGGCGTGGAGATAAGAGGATCAAAAATTCAAATTCATACTCGGCTACATAATGAGTTCAAGGCTTGCTTTGCTTCATGAGAGCCTGACTCATAAAAAAAATTAAAGAAAGTCAAGGTCGTCATCCTCAGCTACATAGACAATTGGAGGCCAGTCTGCTCTATACTGGACATTGTCTCAAAGCAAGGCAGAAAACAAAAAATGAAATGAGGTGTAGCCTACTTGTAGATCACTTGCCTGACATTGGGCAAAAGCGGAAGGAAGGAACGAAGGAAGGAAGGCAAGCCGGCAGAGAACCTGGACACCACCAGGTCAGCTGATTCTAACCTGAAGGGCCATGTTTATGGAAGTTAACCATCTCTAGAAAGATTTCCTCTTCGAAGGCACAAGTATCTGAAGCCTGGCGACCTGGAAGGAAAGTCAGGGCTCCTCATCAACAGATCCAGGCCAGGCCCCTCCCTGCCGGCCTCCAGAGAGATGCCCCCACAGGCTTGGGCCTTTCTGCCAAGGCAGTCCTGGAGCTGATTCAGGGGCCCAGCTGCCTGTTGCCATGGCAACATTCCAGCACACTTTGCATAGTGACGGGGATGCTAGGTTTTGCTAACAAAGTGCTCTGTAAAGGACTTCATGTCTTTGGCAGGGACAATTCCGCCTTCTTTTTCTCGCAAATAACTGTGGGGGCTGTGAAGAGGGATTTGGCAAGTCACTTCCTCTGTCTTGGCCTGCGCCCCTGGGCTTTCCTTGAAGGCACAAGTTGGCAGCTTTTTCTTTCTCTAGTTCCAAATATACCATCACTGCCCTCCTCCTGTCCACTCCCCCGTCCAGAGGAAAGAATGGTTTTTCCCTTACTTAGAGCCCAACATTGTTTACGAAAACAGAAGGAATGCACTATTCTAATTGCCTATATCCCTTGGGCTGATTGCTGGGTCAAACAGTCCTCAGTCCCCTTTCCTTTGTTCAGAATGCCCAGGGATTTTCAAGATTGAAGCAGGAAGACCATGTCGTATCCCGGGGAATGAGTCCCTGGGGCAGGAAATAGGCTCTGAATTCTGAGTGGACTTGGAAGGAAGCCAGGCAGCTGGGCAAATCCTGATTTTATTTTGTCCAAGGGATGTGATCTTGAACACACATTACTTAATCTTTCTGGGCCTCAGTTTCCTCATTTGTGCTGTGGGAGATGATAATCTAGGCTTTCTATGGGCATTATGGAAGGGATGCTCTAAAGTGTAGATGTATCTTGTGCTTGCCTGCTTCTGTTTCCTTTGCTCTCATCTTGATCCAACATACTGGTACATCAGCCTCCTGACCTCCTCATTTCTACAGCAATCTCCCCTAGCTTAGCTAGACTTGGTGGCCACACCAACATTTAAATAGCATCCTGGGTCTGGGAGTGTGACTCAGTAGTAGAGGTCTTGTCTAACGTGTGAGACTCTGGCCATCCCTAGCACATGGTGGGTGGTGGTGACGGGGCGCTGTATATATCAAGCTGGTTCTGGTGGCACATGCCTGCAATTCCGGCTACTCAGGGTGCCAAAGCAGGAGCATTGCTAGTTCAAGGCCTGCCTGGGCTGCTGGATGAGTTCCAGGCCAACCTGGGCAATGTAATGAAATCTTGTCTTAAAACAAAAAGAGGTCTTGGGCTATAATCCAGTAGAAGAGTGCTTTTGTGCCTAGCATGCACGGAGACTTGAGTCCAATCCTCAGTGCTACAGAGGAAAAAAAGAAGATGAAAATAAAAAAAAAATCACTGGGAAGCTAAGACAGGAAGATTTCAAGTTCAAGGACAACCTAGGCCACATAGCAATACTGAGTCTCAGTTCCCCACCACCAACACTTACCCTGTGTTTCTCCCACTGCTTTCAAACTCTAGTGGCTTCTCGGTGTGCTTCAGATGAAATCCACCCTTCTCCCCTCATTTCTTCCATGTCCGACATACTAGCCATACTAGCCTTCTTTCCATTTCTCAAAGACATTGAGCGCCTCACCTCAGGGACGCTTGGCACTTCGCGTTCCCTTTGCTGGTTTCTTCTTGTGCCCAGTTCTCAGCTTGAGAAGCCTCCCCTCACCACGCATCCATTCTGGTTCCTCACAGTCACCCAGTGGCACAACCCCTTGCTGGTTTTCTTCCCAACACTGCTCACGAGGTTTTCTTGCTTTGCTGTTTTGCATATCTGGTACATCTGCCTCCAATATCTCTCTATCCCCAGTGTCCACATGACTGCCATATGATAGCTTCAATGCAGTCTACTGACTGAATGAACGATAGGATGAATGGGGCAGTCAGAGTAGTGGAAGCAAGGCCTGAAATGCAAGAGAGCACAAAGGAGTCCATCTTCCTTTTTCCCTTCCTTCCTTCCTTCCTTCCTTTCTTAATGTTAAGTTTATTTGCGACTATATCTCACTGTGTAGCCCTGGCTGGTCTGGAACTCACAGAGAGCCACCTGCCTCTGCCTCCTGAGCGCTGGCTGAGATTAAAGGTGTGCCCCACCACATCTGGCATGTTTACCCTTTCTTTTTGCTGCCTTCACCATCTGACTATATGGCAGAGGGCTCTTCTGCTAGAACTGGAGCCTCCAAAGCCGAGAGTGCATTCATCTATTAGAATGTGGGAAGAAAATATTAGCGCTTCTATTAACACTCATTTTAGCATTTTAATTTCCATATTTGCCTATGTTTTATCATTTTAAAACCCAATTAGCACAATATTACATGTATATAGTTTATATATAAATACACATATCTTGGAGCACAGGCTTAAAAATACTTGGAGAACACGACTGGTAGGAAACAAGCAGACTGTTGGCAGCGTAATACAGATACACTGGGTTGGGCCAGTGCAGATTTCTAGATCAGGTGCCTTGGGATTAAGGTAGGGATAGAGGGAGCCGTGGGTACAGACCCCCACAATTCCAGCATATATGTTGCCCTTTTTCACAAATGGCCCTGTTAGTCCAGTTCTTCAGAGAGACTCTCAACTTTCCCTTTCTAGGAGTTTTTTGTTTGTTTGTTTTTCAGAGACAGGGTTTCTCTGTGCAACCCTAGCTGTCCTGGAGCTCTCTATGTAGACCAGGCTGGCCTCAAACTCACAGAGATCCATCTACCTCTGCCTCCTAAGTCCTAGAATTAAAGGTGTGCACCACCACTGGCTCCAGGAGAGTTTCTTTTGCAAGTCTCCAGAGAACCTTTGACTCTAGAGCTTGCTCTTTTTCCATCCCCAGAGGCAAGCATGTATGGGGGAAGACTGAGTCAAGGACTTCATGAACACAGGCTGGTGTTTCTCCCTTTGGTGTGTTCTCTGTAAGCAGAATGGTGCCTTGGGTAGGGCGGGTGTCGTACTTGCTGATCAGCATCAGTACCCACGACACCCCCCTCCAACTGTCTGAGCTGAGAGAACACTGAGGGAGCAAGCAGGCCCATTGTTTCACTGCCAAGACAGACACTAAATGGGGCTCAGAGAGGCTGGGGCTGGCCCAAAGTTGTGGAACATCCAGCCATCCCTCTGTTTTGTGCCTGTTTCTCTGCTTAGCCCATTGTGAGGAGTGCTCATTTACCACCCTGGCCTTCCTTGGCGCCTCCTCCTTGGCCTGCTCCTTACAGCACCCGTTCTCCAAAACTCTCTGGCTTTCTTACTGGGGCAGGAGCCAAAACTTGAAACATTCCAAATTACAGTTCCACCGCCTTCACCAAACCCACATTCTATAGACCTGCCCACTCTTTCTATGGATAGTAATGATGTCACTGCCCTCCTAGCTCCTTGGGTCTCAATTACAAAGTATTCAGCTTCTACTGAGTAGATGCTACTAGATCTCAGGCGCTTTTTTTTTTTAATAAAACATGCTTTGATTTTTTAAAGTGTGTGTGTATGTATGAGAGAGAGAGAGAGAGAGAGAGAGAGAGAGAGAGAGGAAGATGGCATGCATGTAGAGGTTAGAGGGCACTGTTGTGAAGTTACCACTCTCCTTCTACCTCTGTGTGGCATCTAGGGATCAAACTCAGGACTTTCCAGGTATAGTGGCTTGAATGAGAATGTCCCCTATAGAGTCAGAATTTTGAATACTTGTTCCCCAGCTCATAGCACTGCTTGAGGAAGTTTGTCCCTGGGAGTGGGCTTTGCGGTTTCAAAGCCACACAGCATTCCTAGTTTGTTCTTTGAGCTCTGTGCTAGAAATTTCTTATGGGCGATTAACATATGCACCAAAGAGTGCGCACACCACCTGGTGATCACCAAGTACACCCAGTGCTTGGGAGTCAAGGTGTGAGCCCTCAACTTCTGCTCCAGTCACCATCTGTGCCTGCTGCCATGCCTCCCTCTCATGATGGTGAAGGGATCTTTTCTTTTTCTTAAGACAGGGTCTCACTATGTAGCTCTGGCTGTATAGTCACTCACTGTATAGTCCAGGCTGCCCTCAACCTCACAGAAATCTGCCTGTTTCTGCCTCCTGAGTACTGGAATTAAAGGCATATGCCACCATATTTGGCTCGGTGATAGCCTCTTATCCCTCTGATACTGTAAGCCCAAATAAGCCCTTCCTTCCATAAGATGCCTTGGTCATGATGTTGTAGCATAGCAATAGAAAAGTAGCTAATATACCAGGCTTGAGGAGTATGCATCTTTGCTTGCTGAGCCATCTCAGCAGCCCTAGAAATTCTTTATGGGCAATTAACATATGTACCAAAGAGTGTGCACACTGACTGTGTGCATTTGATCACCAAGTACACATCTTGTACTCAGTCTCGTCTCCACTGCTTGAGATGTTGACTGGGACCAGGACCAGGACTGCAGATCCCTCCCCTGCACTATTGCAGACCACTCTGTGAGTAGTTTAGTCCAATTTACAAACGCACATTATTAGTCTTTAAACCAACTGATTTAATTTTGCCGCAAATATCCAACAAATTAGGCTTTTCTGACACACTCAATTTTTGTCATTATTAGATTCTATTATATACTAGCATTCATGTAAATTTACAGAGGTCATGCAGATACTTCTAAAAAACCCTCCTCTGCACCGTCAGCACATACCACTTGCGAAGTGTGTGTGTCACATTTTCTAAGACACTGGTGTATTAGTGTGAGGGGAAGTCTGTTTCTGCTAGCAAAGATCAAAAAGCTTTCCAACCTGATGGGGCAGCATCTATACTGAACCCAAACTTGGTGGCCCAGATGTGGCTATGCGGAGGTGCCCTCTACTCTGATAGCAAGTCTCTGAGAAGACATCCTGAAAGTGTTTGGGTTGGGACTTGAGAAATGAGGCTGGCTTTTCATGAGTACAGTTGAAAGTGGGAGAGAAAGCATTCCTCTAGGGATAGAAAAGGAGAAAACTTCATTATGGCTAAGAGAAAATATTCTTCAGGTTTCAGGGCTATGGTTGTAGCCCTCTGGGGCAGAATCTCCCAGACCAGGGATAAGTAAGCTTGCACACAACCCACGAGCCCTAGAATGGGCCACTGGTAGACCGCTGGGGTCACAGCTGAGCTGTGTCTCAGAATTCAGTGCCACCAATGAAACTTCTTGAAAGTCCCCACACCAAAGTGAAGTGTGTACAGGTCATGGCAGGTGTGGCCAGCAGTGTGACCAAAAACTGGTCTTAAGGATGGTTAACTTGGGTCCAAGACACAGCCAGGCCACTTTCTAGCTCAATCTCTTACCCTAGTCTATTTTTCCATCTTCTAATTGGGCCCCATGAGCCAGGGCATTACAGAAGGAGAACAAAACAGCGACAGGCTGGCTCTTGTCCCAGTTTTGGGGATCCAGGTGGCAGTCTGGAGATAGCAGTGCCTCCTTCCTGCCCACTTCTCCACCCTTCCCTTCACCATCCTTGGAGATAGGAGACTCTGCTGATGAGATGGCAAACAAAGAACATTAATCTCTTTCACTTTGGAGACATGGCCCCCAGTGTTGCTTTCAAGCCCCAGATTTCTCTGTCTCTCTTCTGCTGATGTATCATAAGCATCAAGTATGGTGGGACTGGAGGCAGGAGATACTAGCCAAAGTATCCCACCTCTCCCTCCAACCCTCCTCTCCAGACTTGGTTGCTCCTGGATTGACTCAGTCTGAGCTTATTCCGGAAATTCCTCAAACTCTATATGAAGACACCACAGAAGTGCAGCCCCTCCTAGTCTCTCTCTCTCTCTCTCTCTCTCTCTCTCTCTCTCTCTCTCTCTCTCTCTCTCTCTCTCTCTCTCTCTCTTCCCTCCTTCCCGTCCTCTCTCAGCACTTGCATAGAGATCAGGGGAGTGAACCTTCCTAGTCCCACTCCACAGACAGTCACTTCAGACCAGGGGACCAGCCAGAAGAGCCACCAACACCCTGTGCATCCCATATATCCGTTCTGATGAGCAAGAAGCTGGGAAGATTTGAGTATGTGGGGCACAGGGAGCAGCATGTGAAGCTTTCAGAGGAGCCACCAGGAAGGAAGATCACGGAAGAGCTGTAGGGCCGAGTGGCTGGCTCCATGGCTAGGACCTAACTAGCTACTGGCTGGGTGCTCTCTTTTCACTGGCAGAAGCTCACTGAGGCATAGTCTATGCCAGGCCATCCCCAAGATGCAGCCTCAAGCCACCCTACTCCCACACAACCCTCCAGGAAGCTAGGGACTAGCAGGCAGGGAAACCTCATGGACTTGTGGAGAAGTAACACAGCCAGTGCTTAAAGTACTCAGAGTAAGAGCAGGGTTTGGGGGAGCATAGTGGTATTTGAGCTAAAATTTGAGGATCTGCCTATAAGGCTTAGAGTCTCACATGGGAAGCAGTAAGAAAGGAAGGGGGGACACATTTTATCAAGTACTGACTATGTGCCTGATATCATGTCATACAAGACTTACAGTACAATGGTTCCCCCTTATACAGGGTGAGTGCACTCCTGGATCTGAAAACTACCACTAGGACTGGACCATGAATAGACTATGCTCTTTTTTTTTGAACTTTTATTAGTTTTTTATTACTTAAAAAAATACCAATCCAAATTCCCACTCCCTCCCCTTCTCCCAGTCCCCTCCCTCTCCCTCCACAGACACTCCCCCACCCCTCCAACCCTAAGGGAGTGCCATGCACCCCGCCCTGTGGAAAGTCCAAGGCCCTCCCTACTACATCTAGGTTGAGCAAGGTTTACATCCAAAGAGACTAGGATCCCGTGAAGCCGGTATATGCAGTAGAGACACATCCCAGTGTCACTATCAGTGACCCCTCAGTCTGCCCCAGCTGTCAACCCCCTTCAGAGGGGCTTGGTTGTTCACATATTCGTTCACTCCCAGTCCAGTTGGAGTTGGTGAGCTCCCATTAGCTCAAGCAAACTTAGACTATGCTCTTTTCCTCATAAATACGCACATGCCTATGAAACAGTTTGATTTATAAATTGGGCTCAGTATGAGATTAACAGCTATAACCATTAATAGAACAGAACAGTAATATACAATAATCAAGTGATGTGACCACAGGTTCTCTGTCTCTCAACACATCCTGTTGTTCCATGCTTACCTTTATTGTGATGCAGGGAGATAATTCAAAGCCCATGTGATGAGATCAAGTGACGTGAATCACGTAGACACTATGACGGCATCAAACTACTTATGACCTGAAAATTTGTCAAGAGGGCTGGATGTGTAGGCTCACTCCTGTAATCCCAGCACTTGGAGGCTGATGGTTGTGAATAGCGAGATGCCACTCCCCACCCCCTCTTACACACACACACACCTTTTGAGCGTGGAATGATTGGGTGTTAGGAGATGATGCCAAAGGCTGGGGATGTTTCATAGGTCAAGGTTTTTTTAAACAAAGTGTTTTTGGAAGATTTTGTGATCAGAAGTTGTTCTCTTCAAGACTCATGTCTCAATGATTCTGTTACACTTTTACCAAATGTAGGTTCTAATGGGCTTGTTCTTCCAGAAGGGTCCATGGAAGGCTTGCTTTGAGGTTGGAGGTCTAGCATAATGCTGGAATGCTTGCATGACATCCACTGGGGCCTAGGCTGGATACCCCAGCACCTCAAACACACTTGCTTTGGTTGGTAGCTCCTCTCCTTAATCAACTTCTTCAACTCCTCTAGAAATGTGACAGCAGCTTCTTCGCTGGTAGACAGACTGTCCTGACATTTTTCTATTTTTTCAGCCCAAACCTATTCTTGAATCTGTGTAACCAGCCCTTACTTGGGAAGCATGGCTTGATGTCACTCCCTTCCTAGCTTCCTTGCTGGAGTTTTCTTATAGACTCCATGGTTCTGATGCCACACGTTGCCAGCAACAGTTGGAATGCGTTTTCTGTTCATGTCTTCCACCCACAAATTTAATTCCTTTTGCGTGCATTTCTTCTTCCTTCACGGTTTTGCAGATAGATTTGTTCTTACCATAGTTTTAGCAACCTTGGCACACAGCTCCTCTCTTTCCCTCATTAGCTTGAGAACTTTCGCTTCACGGAAGCTCTTGGTGGATTTTCTTTGGCACAGCCAAATTGTTAGGTAGCTAGTTAGATATTAGCAGGCTTAGAGGGATTAGGGCTGGACTGCTCTCTAATACCAGCAGCTTGTGAAACCAAGTGTTCCAACTGCAGCCTGATCATACGAACGGGACCTGATTCTTATCTCTGGCCTAGAAGGAGGGGTGACATCCTGAACCACTCAGAAGATAATTAATTGAAATTATCTAAACCTGGTTCCAGGATCCCCTGAACCTTATAAAATTATTGTGAGTAGGAGGCTTTCTGATAAAGAGCAGGGGTATGCCATTGCCCCCTCTTGGAAGAGACCCAACGAGCCTGACATTCACCTAGACAGGAAAGCACCCCTTAGGAAAGCTATTCCAGGGACAATGTTAGAAATAATATAGAGCCTGCCTAAAATGTAATTCAGCAGATAGTCATTCTTACTGTTGTCACTCTCACTACTTGAGAGTGTGTCCTACAAAAATCCCCTTAGTCACTGTCCTTTCTGTACTCTGTAATAGATGCTATCCGTCTTCTATATTACATGTGTGCATCTCATCCAAATTCTTTTGATGGTGATCACAAGGACAGACGAAGGAGCCAAGGAGTGGAGAGGGGGCAGATTTAAATGACCATCACTCTTTTGAGGATTTGGGTCCATTATTAAGTAAAATAGGGGTTGCTGGGACTGAGATAGCCACTAAGTGATTAAGGAGCAGACAGAAGACACAGTGTATGGACAAAAGATTGATGTAAGTCACCAGAGTGCTAAGAAGCAAGATATTATGCTACTCAGAACAAGGCACAAACTAAAACTAATTGTTTATTTCTGGAATTTTCCCTTTCATGTTTCTGGACTTTGACTTCAGAAAGCAAGGCTAGAGAAGGTGAGACTACCATAGCTTACAGGTTAGGTATTTTCATTTCCTTCCCAAAGTGAAGAGGGTCAGGGATGGAGTGGGGTTTACGGAAAGCAGGTGAGCATGGGTGACACAGGGTGTAGGCTCTCCATATGAAATGAGGATTAAGAGGGATGATGAGGAATGCAAGGAGAAAGGAGGGGGTCCTGCCTCTACAAATCTTTGCTCTTCTTGTTGTTTTCTAAACTCGTAACAAATTTAGTAAATGTAAAAACCCAAAGGAAGAAGAAATTCCTAGGTGTTGCTAGAGATTTTATGGAGTCAAAACCTGGGTCCTGGCAACCATAACAAGCTAGGCTCAGCTACTTGTTCTCATGCCGATTAAAAAGACAAGTAATAGAACCTGGTGTGGCAATGCTGAACTTTAACCCCAGCACTCAGGAAGCAGAGGCAGGAATAGCTCTGTGAGTTCGAGGCCCAGCCTGGTCCATATAGTGAATCCCAGGTCAGTCAGGGCTATATAGTGAGACTCAGTCTCAGAGAGGAGGGGTGAGGGAGAGAGAGAGAGAGAGAGAGAGAGAGAGAGAGAGAGAGAGAGAGAGAGAGGAGAGAGAGAGAGGAGGGGAGAGAAGGAGAAGACATAGGGGGAAGGAAAGGGAAAGAAAGAGAAGAGGGAAGGGGAAGGAGAGAGGGAGGAAAGGAGAGAGAGAATATTAATGTTGAAAATAGGGAAAGGATTTCAGTATAACCTCATTGGGAAGAACAACAAATAAAGGAGTCATCTGTCCCCGAGTCCATCTGCAGGGCAAGAGGTGTACATAACTGTCCTAATTAGGTTTTTGTTGTTATGCTAAAACATTGAACAAACCCAACCTGGGGGAGGAACAGGTTTATTTGGCTTACACATCCAAGGTCACAGTCCATCACTAAGAAGTCAGGGCAGGAGCTGAAACAGGAACAGAGGCAGGAACCATGGAGGGGTGCTGCTTACTGACTTGCTCAGCCTGCTTTCTTATATACCCCAGGACCATCAGCCCAGGGATGACACTCCCCCCGGTTGATAGGACTCTCCCACATCAATCATTGATCAAGAAAATGGCTCTGCAGAACTATCTACAGACAAATTTAATAGCAGCACTTTCTCAACTGAGGATTCTCTTTCCAGGAGACTCTAATTTGTGTGAAGTTGACAAACTAGCGAACACAATAACTAACCAGTCCTGCTCCAGGCATGCTCCCATCCAGTATTGACTCATAAATTGTCCAGTCTCTATCCAGAAAGGGAGTCTGATTAGTTGTGAGAAGTGTGTGAAATTTTGTCCTGAGAGACAAATTCTTCCTTTTGGCTGACACCAGTACTTCATCTTTCCCCTCTATAGCATGGACTTCTTGAGGAAATTCCAATTGCTTGGGGTTATTGTCTCAATGATCTGATTGCCAAGCAGATGGGCACATGAGTCTCTTTTGAATATCTTCTTTCCAGCCAGTAGGGTTATATAGAGATCTTGGCCAAGCTGTCCCTGTCTCTTAGCCTCTATTCAGATTCGGTAGAGTGAATTTGAGCAACACCTGTCCAACAGGGCTGTGGTGAGGAGGATTTGTGATGATGAATTTGAACTGTGCTTTGAAGAGCTGAGGATGTAGCCAGTGGTCAGCCACTTACCTTGCTCGCCAGGCCCTGGTTTCCATCCCTAGCACTGAAAAAATGCTTTGGGGCTGGCTTCTGGAGTCCCTCGTCATATTTAAATTAAAATTTGTAATACATTGGTTCATGTTATTTTATGTGTGTTTTGCCTGAATGTATGTATTACACTGCATGTGTGTTTGGCACTCAAGGAGGTCAGAAGAGGGCATCAGATCCCCTGGAACTGGGGTCACAGATGGTTATGAGCCACCGTGTGGATGCTAGGTATTGAACCTGGGTCCTCTGCAATAGCAGCCAGTGCTCTTAACCACTGAACTAATTCTCCAGCCCTGTATTTAACTTCTGGCCCAGGGCAATGAGTGCACAAGTGTATTCAGTTTGTGTCCATCCATCCATCCATCCATCCATCCATCCATCCATCCATCCATTCCTCATCCCCTCTTGCCCATCTTCCCTCTGAACACTCTCAAACCCCACCTTTTTTTGTTCATGCTCCCTCACTTCATTGAGGATATAATCTAGAGTCCCATGTGTACAACTCAGTTAAATTTTATTCTGTTTCACCTTCCAGAATGTGCCACACACTCTGCAATCAACGGGTTTCTCTGGGCTTTATTTTAGTCCATTTTTACAATTTTGAACCTTCCAAGACTCATACTTAAGACCTAGCATAAAGATATTAAAAAAACAAGAACCAAATGTTCCCCAAACTTCAGTTATTCACTTATCACCTTCAAGATTTTTACCAGGTTCATTAATCTCCATGATTTGCAAAAATCACATTCATAAATCTATTTTCCCAAGATGCTTCACTCTGGGTACTTCCTACTTGCTCTGGGGCTATTTCCCTAGCCCTATTTTGGTCTCCTGTTGGTGACATTGGAGATGCCTTGTCACATTCCACGGTGAGTTGCAAAGCCCAAGGAGGGGTTTCATCTTGTGACACTTTGGTGTTTTGTTTTTGTTTTTGCACTTTCTCCCTTGCTAGGTCAGTAGTCTGAGGGATGTTTGTGAATTTGCTGAAGCTTGAAGAGACCCTTGGCAGCTGGGTCCCTGGAGCTTGCAGTCCCTGGGTTACCAGAATGCTCTTTCCTTTCCTAGCCACCTCTTCATCCTGCATAATGTCCACATGTCTGGGAAGTACACCTCAGCCCTTCCGGATGGAAGCATTTTTTTTCTCTGATTCTCCTTTAACTCCATTGATTCTTCTCTTTATTGTCATCGCCTTTGACGTGTCAGTCGCCCTTCCTAGGTGACTTAGGCCCCTTGCCCCTACTACTAGCATAGGGCTTGAGTAGAGCAGATCCCTAGGAACTGTTCTCAGAACGCTTAAAATAACAGTTGAATGAGGGGGTGGTGTGTGTGTACAGATGTGTGAATGGATCTCATTTTAGATCTCTTGTTCCCCAAATCAGAAAGCTCTGACCCACGCCCACAGTGCTCTGTGGCTGTGATTATGACAGACAGGACCCCTGTCTCTGTGTCTGATGACATCAGCACTGAACAGTCTTACTACTCGCCTAAGTGACTCAGGGCTGTCTGGCTCCTGAAGACTTGATTCCAGGACCGATGGCCCTAGCTTACTGCCAGACTGTGGGGCTGGAACAGGCTGCTGAGCCAGCACCACCTGCCCCTTGTCACTTATCCCACAGGGCTGCAGCACTCGCGACAGGCTGCTGCATATGTGTGTGAGAGCGCGCGCATGCGGCGCGCGCATGGATTTTCTGTGGGACATGAAAAGAGCCTTCTCATTGGCTGCCGAGGGTCCCAGTTCCAGTCTGTGAATCTCTGGGCTGCTGGCTCTGCCCTCCCATGGGAAGGCAAAGCAGGCAAGGGAGGGGAGAGTGGAGTGAGGCTTCAGGTGTGTCTGACAAGGAAGCAGGTACGCCTGGTGGCTGCATTGGGCATTCCAGAGGCATCTGGATGTGCTAGCGCCAAGCCTGCAGCCTGGAAGCCTCGTGCTCTGCCCAAATTTCTTCAGGTTTCTCTTAGGACTGGCGCCCAGAACGCACTGGCAGCTGTCACAGAACTGGATCCGTCCCCCAATGGAACAGGGAGCTGTGTCACTTAGAATTCCTGGGTAGCACATTCCTTCACTGGTCCTTGTCACACTCATGGATGAGGCTCTGTTATTGGCCCCTCGCTCCTGCAAGCTTCTGCAGATCCAGAGAGCAAGCGGCAGCAGGAATGACAGCTCTGAGAGCAGAGGCAGCCAGGGACAGTAAGGGCAAACGAGTCGGGTCCCGGGGGTTGCGGGGGCTGGCCCCTTGTGCAGATTCAGATGAGGTGGGGCTTGCACTCAGGGTTTGCTAGGGTTCTTTTTTGGAACCTGGGCTGCTAGACCTGACAGGAGCGCTGAGCAAGGGGGAGGGGATAGAGAGGGAGGAAGGGAGCGAGGGAGGAGAAAGAGAGGGAGAGGGAGAGGGAGAGAGAGAGAAAGAGAGAGAGAGAGAGAGAGAGAGAGAGAGAGAGAGAGGACAGGAGAGAGCCCTAGCAGGCTCTAGTCCAAGTGAGAGGTTCAGATCTGGACAATACTGTGCCAAGGGCACAAGTGGGGTTTGGAAGAGCCATGTGTGTAAGAAGCAAAGCTGAGGTGATGTAAGCACCTGGGGAGGAGCACAGGTCGAGGAGGAGGAAGAGGAGGAGGAGAAGGAGGAGGAGGAGGAGAAGGAGGAGGAGGCGGTGGCGCGGCGGCCGCGGTGGCTGCCAGTCCAGAACAGAATGATGGGCAACTCTCACCACAAGCAACCGAGGAGTAAGAGCCAAAGCAGCAGGATGCATTCAGCAACAGGTACTCTCTTTCCTTCCCTCCTTTTCCCCGGGCTTCTCTAACCAGGGCCTCCCTGGCTCACAGGGCCCCTGACCCTTGGCGTGACTTGCAGGGGCTGGCAGGGGGCGGGGAGAGAGCCTGAGGGAGATACGGGTGAACTCCCAGCTCCCCTACTCCAGTACCAAGCTGAATTGCATAAGTCTGAGCTCCCTGAGCAGGCAGGAGCTGTCTCCTTAGCCAGCAACTCCTTGCAGCCTCTGGAGGGTGGCTGGAGCGCCAGCGACTGAAGTTTATTGCTAGCACAGTGCTTTCTCCCTGGAGCCTTGTACGGCTTACCCTTCAGGAGTCTCCTTTGTTATTCAAACCTCTGGCTCTCCCAGCCCCCAGCCCCGCCCCACACGTGTACACCTACACCTCTCCGGGCTCTACCTCAGCTGCTGCCTGCTCTGAGTGAGCCAAATGAGGCTGTTTCTTGCTGTGTAATGCCCTGCCCCCCACCTCCTGGCCCCAGCCCTTACTGAGATACTCTCCCTGCGTGGACAGAGGGGCGCATTGGACAGCCTGGAGTCTGTTGTCCTCCTACTTTCAATGTGCTCTTCTTTGTCCTCTGTTTCCCTCCAGAGGTGGACTCAAGGGTGCTGGCATAGTTTTCCCCCAACAACTTCTTCCTAACCTCACAGTGTGGGGATTAGGGTCTGGAGACAACTTTTGCTAGCTTGCCTTTGCACTGCAAGAGGACTGTGGGAGAAAACAGTCGCCCGTGTTCTATTCCTACCCCTACCAACTTAACTTTTATCCCCTTCCCCCACTTTTGGAACCTGGGCCTCAGACATATTCAGGAAAGTACACCATCACTGAGCTGCACCCCCAGCCCTGCTCTCTTGGCAGAACCCCATTTTTCCCTCCCCATCACACAGAGTCCCAGAAGAGCCCAGAGTTTCCTCTGTGCCCATTTGGGAAGCTTTCATCCACTATCCAGGTCAATGGGAAGGAAAGGGAAGTTTCTGCCAAGTGTAGCTCAAGTTTAGTGTAGAAAGTAGTAGATGGGTCAGTGCCATTCTCAAGCACAGAGGATGCCTCTATCTGGTCCTGGGGCTCTGCTGGCTGTGGATGTGATGGTAGTTGTCCAAGGCTGCTCATAGTGGCAGCTCTAGAAGAGGAGGAGCTTGCAGGGTGTTTGCAGGGGGGCGGGGAGCAGCTACAAGAAGGTCAAGAGGCCATACTGATGAGCCCCACTCCTGCAGCCTGCTAGGCAGAGTATTGCTTTGGACTTCTGGGTACGTTGAATTGGCTCCTTTGGTGGACTAAGTCAAGGACAAGATTCTGAGTATTGGCTTTTCTTTGTAATATTCTGAGAACACTCTTTTAAGGCTATATTAGCAGGTAAATGGCCCAGCCATGGAACTGGAGGCTCAGGACCTGCTGGCATTACATGGTGATGCTTTGCACAGCTTTGTCCAGGAACTGGAGGAGAGCTTTCCACTTGCTAATGTTCAAAATTTGGGCAGTTACTGGCTGTTGTTTGATTTCTTAGCAGTTGCTTTGTGTTTTCAATGTCTGTCCCAACCCCCGGGTCGTCCTGCTAGGCAGTAGCTATCAGAGCAGCCTCTGGCAGCATGACCACTCCTCTCTCCCTGGTACCCTCCGCCTCCTGACACAGGACCATGCCTGCTCACTTATTGTCTCTAGGCAGCCCCAGAAGCCTGCAGGAAAAACTCCCTCCCACTGGGCAGACCTAAAGAGTGTTCAGTTGCCCATCCCTTGTCTATAGAGCCTCACAGACTGCTCAAAGAGGGAGAAAGGCGCAATCAGCCATGCTCTTAGAGAAAAGCCGAGAGCCTGCCTATGGGAAGCCCTGCAGTGACCAGGAAAGCCTTCCTTCCTTCTCCCATCATTAGAAGAAAGTGTCCTGTCCTCAGAATTGTGTCTTAGGCCTGCTTTTCCTCCCACTCTGCACCTCTCCCTTAGCAGTCTAGGCTACACTAAGGAAACCACTCTATAGGCTTGACCCCTGTATCTCTGTCTTCCAGCCAAGACTCACATAACCCACTGCTCCAGTTCCAACCTAATGTCCCATGAGTACCCCACACTCAGATGAGCACAGCTCGTTCCATCCTTTCCCTTCTTGTTTCCCTTTCTCCCGTTTTTCTCTTAATGGCACCAGCATCCTTCTAGGAAACCAAACTAAGAACCTAGGAGTTATCTGTCGCTCTATTCTTACTGATTTCACCGTTTTATTTGCGCATCCACCCAAACCTCTACCCAACAATTATTTGTTGCTAAGACTTCCTCTGAGACATAGCCCCTGTTCCTCTTGTGTACTGCCAGTGTCCACTCTTGCCTGTTCTAGAACTGACCTTCTCCTCTGCCTCTGACCTCTCCTTGCCTCTGACCTTCTCCTAGCTAACCTAATAGCCACCATAGTACTTTCTTATGGTGGGTCCAAACCTTGCTAACTTCGGACTGGGAGTATCAAGACTGTCTCCCTGCTGTGGAGGTAGATCCCAAGTGGCCCAAGGATTATCGTGGATGATGGGGAAGAAAGTTCTTACCTTTCAGTTCTGTAGGTATTTTAACGCATATTAGAAAAGCCTACATAGTATATCAAACTCTGGTTTCTCATAGTTTTTATTAGGGTAAGGTTAAGCACTTGTAAAGTGAGTCTCTTTGGATAAAATGATTAATAGAATTCTTGCTGCATGGAAAAAGCTAAAGTTGAGAAACTGAAAAAAATAATGCTTGAATTTTGGAGGGGAAAACAGTTTCTGAGGTAAAGCGTATGTTCCTTGGCACATTTTAGTGACCTCCATGCCTGGAGCCTGCCTGTTTCCCCAACCTCACCTGCAGTCACTTCTCACCCTACACTTGATGATACAGTCATATTGAATGGCTTCTTCTTTCCCAAAGTCACCCATTCGCCATTTCTGTGACTTGCTGAAAGTGTTTTCCTCTGCTTGGAACGTAGCTTCGTGGCGACTTCCTGTTCGTCCTAGTCTAATGTCATCTCTTCTCTGAAACCTCCCTCCTCTAGTCTCCCTCCTTCATCACTCTTTCCTTAATATACACTCGATACATTTCCACAATTCCACCAGTGAGGAGCTGTTATTTGCGTCCTTATTTATTTTTGAAATGTAGTCTTACTTTGTAGTTCATGCTGACTTTGAGCCCCTTTTGCAGCCAAGAGTGGTCGTGAACTCCCGTTCTTCCTGGTTTAGCCTCCCCAGTGCTGAGATTCCAGGTGTACACCACTACACTTGGCACTGTATTTGCTGTTCATTCATTTACTTAATGCAGTACTGGGTGTTGAGCATAGGGGCCTTTGGCGGACTAGGCAAGCAGCTCTACCCTTGAGTTCCACTCCCAGTGCTGGAGTTGACATCGCGTGCTTAAATGGATTTCAAAGACTGCACATCTGGGAGAATGAGAGTGAGCTCATGACTAGGACTCCTGGCTTTCTTGCCCATGAGCCTGTAGGATGATCTTAAGCGGTCACTTGCCTTTGGCTCTTCCGTCTTTTGTTAAATAGTCAGGGATCCTTGGAGGGGACTCTTAGAAGTCCTGGCAGGAAGTTGTGAGAATGGAGTGTGGGCTAGGTCGGAAAGCTGTTTTGAAAGTTGAAGTTGCTTTCCAAACGGGTAAGAGTGATGATCGCAGGAGGGGGAACACTGTGGGCTGCTGCTCTCAAGCTGGAGACAGAAATGGCCCCTGCGTGTTTGAGAGAATACCAGGCGCAGCCACTAAGCTCAGCAGTTGGTACCACTGGATGGGGGGAAAATCATTTGCCTAGTAGGAGAGGCAGGATGCAGAGAGACAGTAGCAGCATGTGGAATCCCAGCAGGACCGTAGAACATAGTAGGCTGCTTGGAGGGGAGAAAGCTTCTCTGGCAGCTTCACAATCTGGAAATGATTTCTCATGAGCCTTCAAGCCTGTCACTTGTTGATCAGATGCGGCTCTACCACCCTGCTATTCTGTTTGTGGCGCAGTAGTTAATGTGTGTTTGTGGCACTGTTACTCCCTAGCATATGCATGGCTTGCCGCATGGGAGCCATTCACTTGAACTAGTACCTTGCCGAGAAGGGAGAGGGACCTTGTATTCATCACACACCTATTACATGCCAACACTTTACATCCACTCCTTAACCCTGCGAACAACTACCAGGGATGGATTATCGACGCCTTTTTACAGATGAAAAAATGAGAACAAGAGGGCAAGGGCTGTCCCATGGTCTGATAACAAGGTCTTGTAGCATGGTCTGATACAAGATGTAGAAGGAAAACTTGAGCTCAAATCTGTCTGCCTTTTGAGCGTGACCTATTATGGCATGTCATGTGCCTCTCAGCATCTTTGTAGCTGTGACAGGAGTTAGTAACCCTGGAGACTGGGTGCCGTGGAAAGAGGAGACCATGGCTCTGTTCTGGTAGGATGAGCAAATCTCTATAGCAACAAAGACTGCAATGCCCAGCTTGGTAGAAGTCCCACCATATGTCTGTGTGATAGCACGTTTGTATTGTTGCAATAATTGAACTCATGAGGCTCTGTGTTGGGTCCAGAAGCTAGAGCAGGGGATGCCCAAACTATCAAGAAAGTGAGATTCTTGGACTTAAGCCTAAAGTAGGTGTCCTGAGAGGCTTCAGGTCCCACGACTCCTGGTTTCAATGCTGGCTTCCAGCGTCCCCTCCCCACAGGTGAATACTGTGAGAACAATGACTCTGTTCTCTTTTCTGTATTGAAACGAAATGAAGGAATCATTCAATTGCATTTTCAAGGCATTTTTATAGTTGACCTGACTCATCTTCACAAATTTATTGAGTTTACAGCATCCTTGCTATCATAATGGAAGCTAAATGACAGAGACTTAGCAGGAAGTCAAATTAATTGCACCTCTTCCTCTGGGGGCCTTCTACCTAAAGACATATTTCCTAATCAGACTTAATGATTCCATTGGAATACATGGAAAGGGTTAAAAGTCTAGGCCAGTGAACAAAGTATTTCCCAGCATTCCTTGCCTCCTGTAACTGACACATAGCCTTATAGCAAAGGTGTGGTCCCTAAAGGTCAGTGCCCATCGTGGTACTAAATTATATTAGTTATTTTGCACATCTGTGACCAAAACACCCAAGAGAAAAGCTTCAAAGAGGAGAGACTTCTTTTAGTTCGTAGCTTCGGGAGAGGGCTCAGTGCATGGATGTCATGATGGAAATATGTGGAGAGCAGGTTCTCCACCTATGGGGGCTGGATGCAGAGCATGGGGAAGGGACCGGGTGGGGACCAGGTAGAACCCTCCTTCCGGTCACCACACATCCTAAAATTCTGCTTCACTAAATAGCACTGCCAGCTATGGACAAAACAAAACACATAAGCCTGCTGGGGGACATGTCATAGTCAAACTGTGACACTCACATCTGGAAGGAAGTGAAAGAAGGTGTAAAGCAAACAAATGAAGAAAAGCATAGTGGCCATCATAATGTCAAATTACAGGGAAATTTCTAAATTAAGAGCATCCGACTTCACCGAAATATGGTGGAGCTGTGTGAGAGCGGATTAAGAAAACTATTGCACAACATGGACAATTCTTATAAAATATAACATAGAGGGAAAAGGGAAGGGGGAATGCCATAATCATAATCTCAAGAATAAAAAATTAAAAACTACGGTACATAAAAATACACAATACAAGCCGGGTGGTGGTGGCGCACGCCCTTAATCCCAGCACTCAGGAGGCAGAGGCAGGCGGATCTCTGTGAGTTCGAGACCAGCCTGGTCTATAGAGCTAGTTCCAGGACAGGCTCCAAAGCTACAGAGAAACCCTGTTTCAAAAAAAACAAAAAAAAAAAAAAAATACACAATACAAAACCATCTCTGCCTGAAGTCAAGAGTGGGAACAGGATGGTGGAGAAATGAAAACTTGATTGATTGTGACGTACAGGGTGGGTGGCTCCTTCGCTTAGATTCCCATTAATAGTGTTACATGGTTTGTGCAAATATGCACCATTAACACACAGAGCAATTACACTAGCAAGTCATTCTCACACTAAGAAACCACATCCTATCTTCCTGACCCAGCAGAAGCCCTAAATGACATCATACAAAATCAGGTGTCTTCTTCAGTGGGTGCTAGGGAGTGTGTTGGAATGAGTGGGCGTGGCCCATGTTTGAATGGACTCAGATCCTTATGTTGCATCATTAGATGAAGGTGTTTATTCCAGGCCTCATAATCTCGGTTTCTTTATTGATGATATGAGGATAAGAATAACACAGCTGAGCTGGGCGGTGGTGGCGCATGCCTTTAATCCCAGCACTCAGAGGACAGAGGCAGGCGGAGCTCTGAGTTTGAGGCCAGCCTGGTCTACAGAAGAAATTCCAAGACAGCCAGGTTTACACAGCAACCCTGTCTTGAAAAACCAGTAATTGAAAAAGAAAAACGGAATAACACGTAACCACCTTACAGAGATGTGATCAAGAATAAACAATCAAAGATGTTTTAAAGGACCCTAGGAGGTATAAAATGAAGCAGTTCTCAACCTGTGGGTCGTGACCCCTTTGGGGTTGAATGACTGTTTCACAGGGTCACCTAAGACCATCATAAAATACAGATATTTATTTTATGATTCATAACAGTAGCAAAATTACAGTTGCAAAGTAACAACAAAAATAATTTTATGATTGGAGGTCACTACAACATGAGGAGCTGTCCTGAAGGGTCACAGCATTAGGAAGGTTGAGAAGCACTGCTCTAAAGCCTTACCATATTTTTTTTAAGAAAAACTGTTTGTTAGGTGCACCGGGTAATAGTGGAGCACACCTTTGATCACAGCACTCGGGAAGCAGAGGCAGGCAGGTCTCTGAGTTTGAGGCCAGCTTGGCTTACAAAGCGAGTTCTAGGACAGCCAAGGCTGTTACACAGAAAAACACTGTCTCAAAAAAAAAGTGTTAGGTACTGTTATGGTTTGGATATGCTTTAAATGTGTCCCCTGAAGGTTCGTGTGCTGGAAGCCTGATCTTCAGTATGGCAATGCTGAGGTGATAGTACTGATGTCACCAGGAGTGTGCTCTTACTAGAGACTACGGTAGTTCTCTTGAGACCCTAGTTAGACCCCACAAGAGCAAATGGTTATAAGAGCAAGCCTGACCTATGACCTCAGACTTCTCGTCTCAACACGTGCTCCAACCTTCTCACACACGACGCCTTTTGCCATGCTGTGATGTAGCTAAAGAGGCGCTCCCCCAAGGCCAAACAGATAAAACCACCTAATCTTGCTTGTATTTTCAGCTTCCAAAATGTGAGTTAAATAAAGCCTTCTTTCAGCAGTAGCCACCCTTCAGTACTTTGTGTAGCTTCAGAAAACGGACTCGGGTACTGGTTCCCACTGTGCCCTTCTGTTGACACCCAAGGCCACTCTGGGCCCACGCTGCTAGTGGCTTCACATGGCGGATGCCTTGTCTTCTGTGAACACTGGGGGCCACCGAAGTTTGATTGGGCAAGTGAAGTTTTCTAGTTTTAGTCTTGGAAGAGGAATAATCTGGAATATGTTATGTTCTTTTTTCTCCTTTCCTGAAATGCTTAAATTCTATGGAAAGAAGTTTGAATAATTGGGAAAGGACACGATGAAGACATCCTCAATTAGTTACATCCTCAGGCAGACTTGACCAGTTCTGGGTTGTGTGTCTTTAGACAAGTGACCTTAGTTCTCAGAGTGTCCACAACCTCCTTGGTCCGTGCCTCCTTCATAGGATGAGACCAGGTGCTGCATGAGAAGCACCTACTGTGTAGTAAGCAATGCATGTGAGCTGCTTATTGCTTGAGACTTCCAGGGTAGGGAGGGTCTCCAGGAGTTACCTGAGCTCAATAAAGGAGTCTTGGATGGGCATAGTGTCTGTGTATGACCATGTCCATCTTAGTTATTTATTTTACATTTTCATGCAGGTATATATTATATGTTGAGTACCTCTCCACACCTACCCTTCCTTTTCCAGCCCTTTCTCCCTTCCAGTTTATCCCTCATTCCCTAGACAATTTCCCTTCTGCTTTCATTCAGTATAGATGTGCTTGATTTCATGTGACTGTAAAAAATGTCAGAACCACAAATGAGAGAAAGCTGGATATTTGTCTTTCTGAGACTGGCTTAATTTGCTTAATGTGATTATCTCCAGTTGCATCCATTTTTTTTCCAGCAAATGACATCACTTTGTTCTTCTTCCTCACTGAAAAACTCCATTGTCTCCATATGCCCCATTTTCCTTCCCTCCTGTGTTTCGACACCTAGGTTAGTTCCATAACTCAGCTGTCGTGAACAGAGCTGCAATAGACAGTGCTGTGCTAATACATAGCTTTAAACAATATGTTTGGTGCTGGGGATGGAAGCCAGGGCCTGTGCATGCTGGGCGATCCGTCATCATTCAGCCCCAGCTCCATGATTATCACATTTCTGCATGTCAACATTGAAGTGTCTTCCACGGGAAAAGCAGACATTTTGTCTCTTACAACGTTGGAACCCAGGCATTTTATTTCATTTTATTGTGTTTATTGAAGAGCTGGGAAATCCAGATATTTTAATAAAACTGAGATGTGTGTTTGAAAACTACTCACCTTCCATCAACCTTTCATTTTAAAGACTCGCAGAACTGAGGTGATATTGCCAAGGTCACTCGGCTACAGAGATTACTTTGGGCAACAGTTCAGCTGTTCCCTTACTGCTGCTGCCTGTGATGTGCTGGAGTTGTCCTTTTGACCTCTAGAGTTTTCTCAGGACCATTGTGCAGACACTTTGGGCACATGGCTATGGCATGTAACCATAGTCCACATGGGAGAAACTAGACAAGGCTCTCACACTGAAAAAATGATATTTGATGAAGAAGTCCCTGGTAGGAGGTCTTCCATGCTGACAGGTCAGCTCTTTGTCACCCTTGGGCAATATCTCTGAATGATTTGGCCTGCTGCACCTTTCTAGGTGCCATCGTTGTCCCTATGGAGTAAATGTGCTTTGGATGCAACCTTCATTTCTCTCAACAGCAAGTTTCTTGTTTCAGAAGTTAGTCTCGTGCTCAATTCTCCACAAACACAGATAGAGGGATGTGGGGTGGAGGGATATGGGGTCCTAGGTGTACCTTGCTCACTGTCACTTAGAGTCCTGTTCCTGATATTGGGGAGGGTGACACAGAGCCACCTCTGGGAATTCCTTATGGTATTAGGACAGGGGTAAGCAGTGCTATTTGCAGCCCTTAAAGCTTGTCTCAAAAAAGATACACTGCTGCCTCAGCCACACAGGAGGTGAGCAATGTCCGCCATCCAGAATACAGCTCCCTTGAGTGCTTTGGTTCACCTGTGAGTGAGCAAGGGAGACATTGCCGTCATTCTTGCTGAAGACACTTGGGCTTTGGAGTCCCTGTTCCTGCTTCTGAGCTCTGGCTTGGAGATTTCTGACTTCCCAGGCATCTTCCCTCCTGCATCTGATCTCACCCGGTGGGTGGTTGCACACTGTTGCTTCCTCCAGGACCTGACCTGGGGAACTGGGGCTCTGCTTGGGACAAGGAGCAAAGTTTCCAAAGTTGAGATCTCTTCTGGTAGCCAACCAAGTGACAGTTGTAATCCACAAAACCCAAAACCACACTGCTGGCTCTAGGGATGATGGTGGCTCTCCATCCCTAGCATTACCAGGGTTCCAACCCTCAGTGGCAAAGTCTGTGTTACAGAAACTTCCACACACCGTTTCCCTCCCCAGGGACATTGACCCTGACAGCACCCAAATTCTAAGCAGGGGTGTGGTGGGTGCAAAGTGCTAGTATCGCCTAGGACTTTAATCTTTAGAGCCTTCAAGCGTTCAGCAGTACCTCTCTGACTATGAGGGATGGCAGCTTCAACAGCAGCCAGCCCCGGCCTGGGGGGGGACCTGAAGTGAGAAGTAGCTGGAATTGGGGAGGAAGATGACAAGCTGAGGCTTGTGAAGGCAGGCCAAAGGTCACAACCACTGAGATCCCTGAGCCAAGAGCAAGGCCAACAACATTTTCAAAGGGAAGCCTTCTTGACCCTTGGAAAGAGGCCTCGAGTATAGCTGAGATAAGGCCCTAGGAGGAGCCCCAAGAACCGTAGGCCAGCACTGGTAGAGCTTACATTGAGCCAGACAGTAGTTTGCAGATATTAGCTCAGTCAACACAACACCTGCGTAGTGTATGTGTTTTTATTACCTCTCAAAGGGAATATATAGATTTAAAACTATGCTTTATGAAACTAATCTCTAGAGGCCTAGAGAGGTTAAGTGACCTGTCTAAGAGCACACAGGCAGTAAAGAAAGAGGCCGAGATTTGAGCCTGGGTGGCAGAGCTTCCAAAGTCATCATAGCCCCTATACAAACCTGCCCGTGTGAGGGCACTCCGGCTTTGCCCTCTGCAGTGGCCACACTCTAACACTGAATTTTAGTATCTCCCAAGAATTCCCCTAGCTGGACATGGGGACACAGCTTGTCGACCCAACACTTAGAAGGGGGGATTGTGAGCTCGAAGTAAGCTTGGGTTACATAATAAGACACTGTCTGGGGGAAAATGTTGCATTTTCAGCCTAGGGAGATTGCAAACAAACTAAGTGGGCTGCATCTACCTTTCAGAAGGCTTGGTCTTATTAGTCTCAGATAAAGCACAGCCTGTAGGGAGCAGGGGAAAGTGTAGACCGGCAGACTGCACAGCCACGCCTCAATCCATCCAGACATGCCTCTGCCACCATCCGCAGCTTTGCTTGTCTCTCCGCCTATGGCTGTTGCTTTTTCCTCTCTAGCAACAACCAGACTTCCCGAGTGGTATCCCCAGTCCTCTTCCCTTTCCTTCTCTAACCTGCTGCAATGTGGGCTCTACAAAGCCACCTTTGCCAGGTTCACCCCATCACTGCCTGGGTACTAGCAAATGCCTTTCTTAAATGGAGCTCCTTAGTCTTTTTTGCCCTTACTGTACTACAGAAATTTGTCCTGAAGGTAAGAGCCCAACAAGCTCCTGAGCCTGTGCTAAAGCAGTTGAAAATCTTAATATAGGTGATTGCCACCCAACCACCGGAAGCCTCAAGCTGCATTCCCATCTCTGTGTCTCTTTCGGGAATAGATGAGAGCCCAGCTCACACTGTGTCTCCTCCCACACTGTGGGCAAGAACCAGCCATGCACCGTTTTGATTAGAAAATGGTTTACTCGGACACAGGCTCAGTCCCTGGCCCATCCTCATTTCACCGGTCCAGCCATTTAGTGCTGGGGAACAAATGAGTCCATTTGTAGTTGGCTCCTGGCCCACATGCCTTGCTTCTGTGTCCTTGTCCTTCTAAACATACAGAAACAAATGTAAACAAGTTGTGTGTTCAGTACTTTAAAGCCAGTGGCTCCTTCACGCTTTGTGCCCTGGGAAACAGGCTTTGCTAGAATTTGTGATCCGACGTCTGACGGAGGTAAGAGAAGCAAGAGGAAGGTTAGCAGTCTTCTCCTGATGCCACAGAGAGTGGGGTTGAGCTCCAAGTCTCATTGCCCTCTGGCGCGTGTACCTTCGGAGAGCCCCCGCCTCTTGTTGAGCTTCCCTTTCTTCGCCTGTTACATGGGACCCACCATCTAGTTCTTCTGTCCGTGGTGAGGATGCTCTACAATGTAGGTCTACATGCTGCGGAGTAGGCCCTTGCTAAGAGCTGGAGAGACTGATTTGAGTTACACCCAGCTATAGTTTATAGACTTGTTCCAGGCCAAGAGGGAAAGTGTGTACGCTCCAGAGACCTGCAAAAAACAGGGCCTATCTCTGTGCACGTCTCTCCTCTGGGAAGGAAGGGGCCTGCACAGTGACAATAGACCAGGCCGCTGACTCAGACAGCCAGTTCCTGTTCATTTCCCCTCTCGGCAGGACGACCGCTGAGCAGGAGGTCAGCCCTCCATGAGGCTGGTTCTCAGCCTTTGGCTGAGAGCTGAGATCCTTACCTAGAGAAAGATAAGTCTAACTCACAGACAGCTCCCCTCACTGTCCATCAGCTGTGACCTGGGGGGAAGAGAACCATTGAGCTTGTGGGTGGAGAGCCAGGCGTGAGAAAAAAAGAAAAGCGAAACTCCTGTCTTTGAATCCAGAATTGCTTTACCTGGACTAGACTGCCCAGGAACTTCGCTGGGCAATGTGATCGATGGGGTCAAACTGACCCAGCCACAGTGCTGGGAACTGGCTAAGGACGTGACTCTGGGTATTCTACAAGGAATCTAGGGACAAGTTTGGAACAGCGTGGAGCCCTTGGGCTCTCTGCTCCCAGAGTGAGCCTGGCACACCCTTCTCTGTTGTGTGAGGATTGGCTACAAGTGGATCCTTGGTATCCACACCACTGGGATGGAGAGAGGCGAGTCTCTCACACTCTTCTGGAGTCGGGGAGGTGAGTCGTTGTGGAAGAGGGGAGGGGTGGATGGCCAACTTGGAGAGTGGAGAGGGGAAGGGATTGTGGGCTCTTAGTGGAGGAATTATGTTGTGGTGGTAGCCTGTACTGTTCCAGAAGGGAGAGAGACCTCTAGTTTTAGAAGTGTGCAGGGGAGGGCAGGAGGAACACTTGGAAGGGATGTTCCACAGCAGCGCTGAAATGGGCTGCTTCTGGATATGGAGAGGGTGGATGCGATCACATCCCAACCCTAACATCTTGGAATCTTAAGGGATTATAAAAGTGACCGAAGAATTGCATGCGCACGCGTGTGTGTGTGTGTGTGTGTGTATACATGCCCGCGTGCACATGCACGCACATGTTTGCATATCTTTTCTTTTCCTTAAGTCAACTTAATGTAGATTCTGAGGCTTTCAGTTCAATTGCATTCAATTTGGGGACTTATCCTACCTCTAGGACATCCACTAAAATGCTGGATTTGCTTTTGCAAAGCATGGTCTCTGGGAGGGGTAGGTAAAGGGTGTTCATCACTGGCCATCTCCACTGGCCATCTAGTGCTGTCTAGATCAATTCAAGTCAGACCTCCTGGCAGCAAGATAAGCTCAGGGTCTGGGGTCACACTGGGAGCTTTGTCTGGCTTCTGCGAGGAGGACCAGCCAGCATGGGGGATGTAACATGGTAGTTCTGTGTCTGGAAACATCTGGGAAGCTGCTGTTTTGGTGGAGGCAGACAGCAGGACAGAAGTCCCTCTAGTCAGCCCTCTGTGGTTCGGAAAGTCTTTATGAGCTAAAGTGATTAGAAAAGCAGAGAGATGCAACCAAAAAGAAGTCATGTGGGGACCATGGATTGCAGCCTGGCGTGGGGAGAAATCAGAGGAAAGTGGTGTTTCGTCTTCAGGTCTTTAAGGGGTTGTCGTGGGGGTGTGGGGTGTGGAACGTAACTAGATGGGATCCGTGTAAAGTCTCGTGTGACCCAATTGGGGCTCTAGATCAGGAGGAGTTTCCTAACAGGCTCTGCATAGATGCATCAGGCAGCCTGGAGGAGGAAAAGCTCAGCACCCTCGCAGGGAGTGCCTTCTCCCCAGTCAGAGCCGCAGCCCTTGACGGGAAGCAGGCATGGCCTTCCTCTTCTGCAGGAAGGAGAAGAAGGAGGGGCAGCTGTCACCTGGGATGTCGGCCCAGCCCCACCCTGCAGTTGCCTCCCTCCTCCTCCCTCCACAGTTGCTCCTCTGGTTGCAGCCCCCTCATTTCCCTCCCTCACACTGGGCTCCCCGCTTTCACTCTCCACCACTTTTCCCACTCCAAAGCCAAGGGTGTCTTTTAAAAACAGACCCTGCTGCTCAAAATCCTCCAGCCACCTCCCCTCACCCCCTGGTGAAAGTCCCCATTTCTTTTTCTTCTCTACTGCCTCCTTTCTACTCTAAAATCAGAACAGAGATAAGATTATTTCTCACTCTAATACCGCTCTGACATTTCATAAGTCTATGTCCTAGACAACTGGAAAGGGCTATATTTAACCTTGCATCTTGTAGCTTTTAATGGAGGGACTTGCTGAAGGCTCTGCCTTCTAAGGCCACAGGAGACCGAGGCTTGTCTTTATTCTCTGCTAGCCTAGCCAGCAACCTGGAAGGCCAGAGCAGCCTCACCTTCCAGTGAGATGCCCATCCCTCCATCCTCAAGCATCCATCATCCCCTCTGCCCCTAGGTGAAGAAGGTCCCTGTCCCACTTTCTAAAGTGTGCCCCTTGACTTTCTTAGCTGCAGGTACTCTTAGTGACCCCCTAACTAATGTAAGTGGGGCAGCTGGTGAACACGGGTTAGAACAGATAGCCTGGAGGTATTGGCTAGAGCTGGGCTGGGAAACAGAGCCAGGAAAGAAGAAAATGTGTTGTCAGGGGTCTGGTCGAGCTACTAGACAGGGAGGAGAGTGATGCTAAGTAAGGTGTGGCAGACTTGGGACCAGAAGCACGGCGTTATCACCTGATGTGACTATCCCATCCTGTGAGTGAGGTACTGGCATCTGCCACATCCCACCCCAGCGAGGAAGCTTGGACTAAAAGGAATTAAGTGACTTGTTCAAAGTCATTTCTATTGAGAAAATGGCAGCAGGGATCAACCCTGGGCTGTCCAACTCCAAAGACAGCCAGACCCAGAAGATCCCTTATTGAATTGGTCCTGGCCTTTGGAGCATCTCTTATGGTTGCTCCCTGCTGGAGTCCTTGGCAACTCTTGCCGCACTGCCAGTCATCTTGCCCCAGACCCACCTCAATTTCTGCCCCAAGCTGAGTTGAGCGTGGTAGTTGGGTTTTCTTGTTGTTGATTTGTAGTTATTTTTGTTTGTTTGTTTGTTTGTTTGTTTTGTTGGCAAAGAATCTCACTGTGTAACCCAGACTGACCTCAAACTCGAGGATCTCCTGCCCCTGTCTCTGGATCTGCCCCTGCCTCTGGAGCACTGGAGTTACAGATGTGTGACATCATCATGCCTGGCAGCTTTCTGCTCTCAGGTCCTGGGGCTGGCTTTTCTCCCACTGTTCTAATCTGCCTTGCTGATAATAGCTACTCGGAACACTAACAAAGTAGTAAGCTCTATCCCGTTTTTTTTTTTCTTTTTCCATTTCTGCCTCCCTACTGCTAACACTAATGCTTTCTGTGGCCTGGGACAAATAATATCCCCCATTTTGTCCCAATTTCCCCAGCTGCAATGTGGGATGGAGGGGATTCTCTACAAGCACTTCCGGTTCTCTGAGTCTAGGATGCCCAGGGTCCTGTCTGCTGACCAGCCCTACTCCTGCTTCCTTCTTAGTGGTGTTGGAATAAAGGTCACCACTGCTGTATGTTTGGAAAGCTTTGCTGAGCCAAGTGATTGCTCCAGAGCCAATCCGCAAAGCGACAGCTCGGTGATAACACCACATGGTCAGGCCTTTTTCTTGTTTACCAACTTTTCTCAGTGGGCAGTGTGTGTGGGGGTGTGGTGGGTGGGGGCTTCCAAGGCGATTTTCATGGTACACAGTACTGCTGTAAAGAACACTGAATTACATGGTGAGAAAATGATTCTCTCTCCGACTTTCTGATTACCTTAAGGAGAAAGTCTCCTTTGACCTCTATAATGCTTGCTAATCTTCTGCTCTAACAAAGCTAGACCTGCCTCAGGCTCAAATACAGGGACAGGCGACAGCATCTACTCAGAATTTTAATTACTGTGTTCTGTTTCTATTGCATTTCTTTTTACAGTTGCTTTCTAATTATGGCAAGTGATACTTCTTTGCTTTCTGTTTTTATGTTGTTTGCTTCTATGTTTGTTTGGGCAATGCTGGGGGTCAAACCAGGACCTAGCATGTGCCTGTGATCTATCACTGATATATATCTCCAATCCTTTGTTGTTGCCATTGTTTTGGGAGGTTGCCATTTCGCATTTCTTTCAATATAAATATATCATTATTATTTTGTAATTTTTTGAGCAGGGAAAATGTAGATTTACTAAGGAAAAACATAAAGCATCTTTAAGCGTGGGAGGGATTCCAAGAGAGAAGTACCTTATTTACTTATTTATTTAGTTTTTTGAGATGGGGTCTCATTATGTAACTCTAGGTGGCATAGAACTTTCTATGTAGAGAAGGCTGGCGTCGAACTCAGAAAGATCTGCCCGCCCCACCTCCTGAGTGCTAAGATTAAAGGTGTGTATCACCCCACTCTGCTTACCGTATTTATTTCTGGGGCAATTTTATGTATACCAGGCTGTCTTCAAACTTGCCATGTAGACAAGGTTGACCTTGAATTCCTAATCCTCCTGCCTCTACCTCCCTAGTATTGGGATTTTGTGTACTGCCATACCCAACTTTATATAAATGTATTTAAATATATATTGTACATATATAAGTATATATGTGTATGCATATATATACACACACACACACACACACACACATAGGACTGGAGAGATTGCACAGTGTCTAAATGATTGTCATGCAGCATGAGGACTAGAGTTCAGATCCTCAAATCCATGTAAATGTTGGAAGTGTAGTGGCCCACCTATAATTCTAGCCTCAGAAAACAGAGACATGCATGGTTCCCCAGAGCAAGCTAGTTGGCAAGACTATCCATATTGATGAGCTCTGGGTTTGACTGAGAGACCCTTCCTCAGCAAATAAGGTGAAAAATTGATCAAAGATGATTCCTAACACTTTCCATGTTAGATAGATTCCTACCCTCAAGTTTCCATGTGCACACACACACATATGTGTATATACACACACACATGCAAGGCATAAAACCATGAAAATGAAAAAAGAAAAAGCATTAAAAATTTTTCAACCAGGCCTGGTGGCTCACACATTTAATCCCAGTACTCAGGAGACAGAAGCAAACAGATCTCTTTGAGTTCAAGGCCAGCATGGTCTACAAAGTAAGTTCCAGGACAGCCAGGGCTACATAGAGAGATTCTGACTCAAAAAAATTTAGATAATAAATAAATAAATACTTTCTAAGTTTTCAAAAAACACTTAGAGGAAAAAGACAAAGTGAATAATAAATTCAAACTTGTGGAAGTGGAAACAAAATGGCTGCAGCTTGACCCATAGTGGAATGTGCTTTTCATTCCATGGACATTTCTGGAGTACCAAGCTATAGAAGGCCTTACATGACTTTCCTCTATTGTCCTACACTTTATTGTCCCATTCCCTCTAAACCTAGACTCTTTCGTGCATCCTGGTATGCTGTTCCCTGTCAGAAATGTCTCTCACGCGTCCCTATCATCCTGTCAAACTTCTGCTCATCCTTCAAGACTCAGTTTAAATGGCTCCTCCCCTAGGAAGCCTTCTTCCAAATGCCCATGTTGAGTTCTGCTTCTGAGAGGTGTGGCATGCCACAACTCTGCCTCAGCCTGTCTCCCATCACTGGACTCATTTGTTTGCCGACCTAAGTTGGGTTCCAAAGACATTTCCTAAGGAAAACTTGGAGGGTGGGGCGAGGGTACACTTGTAACTGCAAATGAAGTCTGTGACAGTGACTGCGCCCTGGGGTCATTTGTAATAGAGACTTCCCAGATTCAGAGCCAATGCTCACATGGGCCACAAATCTAGTCTAGGGACTGCTTTTGAGGCTCCATTACAGGTTATGTGTAGGAAGATTATTGGGATGTCTTTGGGACTTGCTGTCTGAAGGCAGAAGGAAAGCAGAATTGGTTTGAGGAAAAGGTGGACTAGGAAAGCATTTTTTAAAATTTTATTGATTTTTATTGAGCTCTACATTTTTCTCTGCTCCCCTCCTTGCCTCTCCTCTTCCCTTCAACCCTCTCCCAAGGTTCCCGTGCTCCCAATTTACTCAGGAGATCTTGTCTTTTTCTACTTCCCATGTAGATTAGATATGTATGTCTCTGTTAAGGTCCTCATTGTTGTCTAGGTTCTCTGGGATTGTGATTTGTAGGCTGGTTTTCTTTGCTTTATGTTTAAAAACCACCTATGAGTGAGTACATGTGATAATTGTCTTTCTGGGTCTGGGTTACCTCACTCAAAATGATGTTTTCTAGCTCCATCCATTTGCCTGCAAAATTCAAGATGTCGTTATTTTTCTGCTGTGTAGTACTCCATTGTGTAAATGTACCACATTTTCCTTATCCATTCTTCGGTCGAGGGGCATTTAGGTTGTTTCCTGGTTCTGGCTATGACAAACAATACTGCTATGAACATAGTTGAGCACGAGTCCTTGTGGCACGATTGAGCATCCTTTGGATATATACCCAAAAGTGGTATTACTGGGT
>PVIU01009021.1:0-79085 GCA_004026605.1 Ondatra zibethicus | reverse complement strand
CAGAGCCTAGAAACAACCTAAATGCCCCTCGATCGAAGAATGGATCAGAAAAATGTGGTACATTTACACAATGGAGTATTACACAGCAGAGAAAAAATAACGACAGCTTGAATCTTGCAGGAAAATGGATGGAACTAGAAAACATTATCTTGAGTGAGGTAACCCAGACACAGAAAGACAATTATCACATGTACTCACTTATAGGTGGTTTTTAAACATAAAGCAAAGAAAGCCAGCCTACAAACCACAGTCCCAGAGAATTTAGACAACAATGAGGACACTAAGAGAGATTTACATAGATCTAATCTACATGGGAAGTAGGAAGTATAAAAAGATCTAAGTAAATTGGGAGCATGGGAACCTTGGGGGAGGATTGAAGAGGGAGGGGAGAGGCAGGGAGGGGAGCAGAGAAAAATGTAGAGCTCAATAAATATCAATAAAAAATAAAATTTAAAAAAAACTATTAATTACAACACTGGCCTGTAAGATCAGGCTTCTTATTAACTAACTCTTACATCTTAACCCATTTCTATTCATCTGTGTATTGCCATGAGGCTGTGGCTTACAGGGTAAGGTTCTATTCTGGTGTCTTTCTCCTTCAGCAGCTACATGGTGTCTCTCTGACTCCACCTACTTTCTCTCTAGATCTCTTCCAGCCTAGCTATATTCTGCCCTGCTATAGGCCAAAGCAGCTTCTTTATTAACCATAGTAATAAAACATATTCATAGCATACAGAGGGGAATCCCATATCTCCCCTTTTCTTTCTAAATAGAAAGGTTTTTAATTTAACATAGTAAAATTACATATGACAAAACAGTTATCACGCAAGAATTATAGATACAATATTTAGTTCATTTACTATTTGGCAAATTAAGGAAAATACTCTTATCATCTAACCTATCTTTGTGAGTCTAAAGTTTTATATGTAATTTATCATTTATCATAATTAAGAAAAAAAGTAATTATAACTATCTGTCTTCAACTCCATCAAAGACTCCAGAAGGATTTTACCTAAGTAAACAGGAAGTGCATTGTAAGCAACTTCCAGACTTCTAGAAATGACATGGTATGGGAAGTCCTTCTGTATATGTGTTGCTTTTATTGGTTAATGAATAAAGAAGCTCCTTTTGGCCAGTGGCTTAACAGAATATAGCCAGGCTGGAAGATATATCTATATCTATCTATCTATCTATCTATCTATCTATCTATCTATCTATCTATCTAATGTTTTATTACCATGGTAATGTTTCTCTGATTCCACGTACTCTCAATATCTCTTTCAGCCTAGCTATATTCTGCCCTGCTATAGGCCAAAGCAGCTTCTTTATTAACCAGTGGTAATAAAACATATTCATAGCATACAGAGGGGAATCCCACATCACCTGCCCCCATCTCCTATAATTTTTTTTACCTAAAAATATTATTACTTAGCCAGGCAGTGGTGGCGCACACCTTTAATCCCAGAACTTGGGAGGCAGAGGCAGGCGGGTCTCTGAGTTCGAGGCCAGCCTGGTCTACAAGAGCCAGTTCCAGGACAGGCACCAAAGCTACAGAGAAAACTTGTCTCGAAAAAACGTGTATGTGTGTGTGTGTGTATTATTGCTTAATGAAAATGGCACTATACAGTGGTTACCCAATAGTTGCAGATTGCATTTTTAACATAAACCATATACCAAAAGTACTCCCTTTGTAGGGGTGTGGTTAGCTGAGAAGAAATAAATTCCCTGAACTATCTCATAGGAAATTAAGGAACTTTTAGCTTTAGAATTGCTTATGTTGTTAGGAAGTCTAGGGATAGGTTTGTAGCTTACTTGGTTGCTTGGTTTTGTGTGCTGGTGGTTTAATGAGGGGTTTCACATACTGATTTCACACGCTTAACATTGGGCTACATCAACAGCTAGAGTTTTCATTTTAAGGACTCAGGACGAAGTGTTCCATAGTATGATAATACTAGAGAAGACAGAAAAGGCACTGGCCTAGGACCTGGAGACCTTAGATTTAAATACTTCAAATTGAGGCACAGAAAGATTTTTCAAGTAAAGTGGGTTTTATTTACATAGATTATGAGATATGAATCTAACTTCATTTCAGTATCCCAAAATACTAAGTCCTCATTACACTGAACAACCTTTTTGAATACCACAATGTAAAGGTGATCTTGATAAACCTCTGCCTAATGTGCCTTGACATATTTAGTCAATTTTTTATGTCACACCGAAAGTTTTGCATTCCTGAAGACCAGAAGCTGAAGTAAATCCGCAATCTGTAATAGGCTTAAGTGCCTTCACCTTGTCCTGATTTGACCTTTTTGTATACTCAAGATCTTGAAGATTGCTATATATATATATATATATACAATATTAGTAGATTATTTGCTTTGAATTTCTGTGTTCAGAGGAGCATCAAATCCCTTTATTTGGACTAGTATTCTGTAGATCCATTGTCTTGTAGCAGATTTTGCTGAGTCACAGTTTGTGATCGGGTCAGCATTTTGAGAGCTGTTGATGTGAAGCACAGCAGAGCTGTGTTTGTACATGAGCCCTTACAACATTTTAGTAACTTACTTGAGTCAGATTTTTATTGTAACTATTTTCTCTATTTTTCTCCCAACAGTTGTTAGTGATTATATTTACATTAATAAACATTTTTATAATTCTTTGGCTTTTTTGATAATGTACATATATTACTGCATATCAAAGATATAAGTGAAAAACATAAATGAAGAAAGCCTTAGATGAAATTGAGGACCCAGGGGCTGGAGAGATAGCTCAGTGGTTAAGAGCACTGACTGCCCTTCCAGAGGACCAGGGTTCAATTCCCAGCACCCACATGGCAGCTCACAACTGTCTGAAAATCCAATTCCAGGGGATCTGACACCTTCACACCAATGCACATAAAATAAAGTTAAATAAAAAAAGAAATTGAGGACCCACCAGAAAAAGAGGTCCTTGGGGATTGCAAAAGCTTACCACTCCATGTCATTTCTTCCTCCTCTCAGCACCAGTGCAGTGGGTACTATGATTGTTTGGTGGGAGGAAATGAAAGCTCAGAAGGTAAACTGATGTGCCCACCACTTCACAGCTCAGAAGTAGGAAAGCAGGTAGCAGTCTGACACCACAGCCTTGATCTTCACCATTTCCTGGAAGTTCTCATCCAGAATAGTAACAGCAGCTGAGTAAAGAAGATAGCTTTTGGATAGACATCTAATGAAATAGGAGTTCCTATTACCCATTAAGTGTGTCCATTTTGTGGTTTTTCAGAGAATTTGCTACTCAGGATAAGTGTCTAATGTGTATTTCTTTTGTACAAAACATTAAATCTTACATGAATGTTTTGATCAGCTTTTGTGAATTTCTGGGTGTTCTGATAGCAATCTGAATATATCTTACATGTTTGTGCCTGCTGTGTTTGTGCTTTCATTTATCTTTGCTACAACAGCTCCAAACGAATTTATGTCCGTAGTACTGTCCTTTATAATTATAGATAAAGTAGGAAAATTAGAAGTACTAGTTAAATTTTATTTTGACATAGCAAGACATTGAGGGTTTTCTCTCAGATTTCTCCGTATCCATCTAAAGATTGAAACAGGCATGGTGGCACACACTTGTAGTCCTAGCACTTGAGAGCTGAGGCAGGAGGAAAGCTGTGCATTTAAGTAAGGCCAGTGTTGCCTTCATAGTAAGTTCAAGGCAAACTGGACTATGTAGCACGACATTGTCTCAGAAAACACCCATGGATCTGGAGAGAGAAATCAGATGTTAAGAGCACTTTCTACTCTTCCAGAGGACTTGAGGTTAGTTTCCAGTGTTGTCGTTAGGCAGATGTGTGTGTGATGTAATATAGTACATACATAAATCCTATATTGTTTAAATTAATATATTAATTTTAAACTTTGAGTTAGGCATTACATACTACATAATATAAATTCTTTGATAATATAGAAGGTTTAATTCAATTTAACTATAAAGCAGAAAATTTAGAGTTTTTAAAATTTGTTTTGTTGTTATTATTGTTTTGTTTTCAAGACAGGGTTTCTCTGTGTATCTCTGGCTGTCCTATCCTTGCTCTAGATCAGACTATCCTTGAACTCAGAGATCTGCCTCTGCCTCCAAGTGCTGGAATTAAAGGCACAAACCTCTGCTGCCCAGCTCAAACAGAAAGTTTGTAAAAAAAAAAAAAAAAAAAAAAAAAAAAAGGACTACAGAAATCCCTTCCTTTATCATAGTAAAAATCACACAATAAATATGAGACTCCTAATTTGAGTATGGAGTTAAGAGAGAATTCTGGCTTTGTTCCTAACTAATTATTTAAATTCAGAGGCTTACAACCCCCTTCTCAATAATATCTTTAAAATGACCATAAAGCTAATTTTCCTAGGAAGTCTGTTGTTGGGCACATATTTCTAGAGTCATAGAGGCTGCTTTCTTTGATGGTGGGATACTCAAGAAAAAAGGAGCCTGGTCTCTGAAGGGAAGTCCATTTCAAGCTGCTTGGTATTACCATCTCTGGATCTTTCAGGTCTCATCTTTTCATTCCTTTTAATATTAGGATACAAAGTAATAGGTTTCATCATGGCATTATCAAATTTTGTCACTAAACATTGTCATTCATTTACCATGACCATGCTGAGTGTATAGAGATGTATGTTGGGTGTCTTCCTCTTTTGCTTTTCACCTTAAATTTTGTAACATATTCTCCTACCAAACATGGACCTTACTGATTGAGCTAGACTAGCTGCCCTGCAAGCTTTAGGGATCCACCTAGCTCTACCTTCAGCACTGGTATTATAGGCATGTGCCACCACATGCAGCTTTTATGTGGATTGGTGCCTTCTAAACTTAGTCCATTATGCTTGTGCGTCAAGTGCATTACTGACTGAGCCATCTCCCCGGGCCAACATTTAAATTTTTTGGAGCAGTCATGAATGGGATTTTCCCCTCAGAAAATGATTGTTGGAATACAGCAAAGTTCCCAATTTTGTGTGTTGATTTTGTATCCTGCTTACTTTCCTGAAAGTGTTTCTTAGTTTTTTGTTTTCTAGTGGAATCTTTGGAGCCTTTTAAGTACATGATTATATCTTCTGAAAGAGATAAATTGATTTCCTTTCCTATTTTTATCTTTTTAATTTTTCTTATTTTCTAACACTTTGAGCACTAAATTGAATATGAATAAAAGTGGGCACCCTTGTCTCATTCCATATTTTATAGGAAATGCTCTCATTTCTTCCGTATTTAGGATTATGTTTGCTGTAGGTTTGTCATATACAGTCTTTATTATGTGATGTGTATTCCTTCTATTCCTAGTTTTTCCCCCCTCAGGTCTTTTTTGTTTTGTTTTTCTTTTTTCTTTTTTTTTTTAAATTTATTTATTTATTATGTACACAGTGTTCAGCCTCCATGTGTGCCTACAGGCCAGAAGAGGGCACCAGATCTCATTACAGGTGGTTGTGAGCCACCATGTGGTTGCTGGGAATTGAACTCAGGACCTCTGGAAGAGCAGTCAGTACTCTTAACCTCTGAGCCATCTCTCCAGCCCCTTGTTTTGTTTTTCAAGACAAGGTTTCTCTGTAGCTTTGGGGCCTGTCCCAGAACTAGCTCTGGTAGACCAGTCTGGCCTCAAACACTCAGAGATCCTCCTGCCTCTGCCTCCCGAGTGCTGGGATTAAAGGTGTACACCACAGCCACCCGGCTAAGGTCTTTTATTATGTAGTGATATTTAACTTTTTTTTTTAACGTGAATTTAGATGATGATGTGGCCTCTGTCCTTAAGTCTATTTCTGTGCCCAATTATACTTTCTGATTTGTGTATGTTGAACCAACTTTGCAACCCTGCAGTGACACTAACTTGACAAATCCTTTTGGTTAATTGATTAGAATTTGTTACTGTTTACGTTCCTTAAAAGCAGGTGATTGGAAGATGTCACTGTGTATCAGTGGCTTCTAAGGTTTCTTTTGGGTGGGTATGTCTATCCTGTGTCCAGGCAACTCAGCCACATCCTGCCCGACTTATTCATCCATGTTTGGAGGGAAGCATGAGGATTAAGAAGTGACAGAAAAATAAAAGAAAAGACAGAAACACAAAACCCATCCTGCATTCATTTCTCTTAGGCTTTATATGTCCCAGTCCAAACAGGAGGGGGAAGACAAAAGACTGCTTTACCATGATACAAGGAACAACGAGACAAGGAACAAACAAAGTAATCACCTTCTCAATACCCAAAGCATCAAGTAACCACACCCTAAGTCAAAACACCCTGTTAGTAGCCACACCTTGGGTCAAACCTTCTGTCACAACCTTGAAGGACCAAGAAGAGGCCTGAACTCTCTGACCTTTGGTCAAGGTGGACCGAATCCATATCTGTAGGCTCCCACAGCAGATTAGGGTTGATTGCTTCAGTCTGAAGGATTGGTGAAAACATGGTTTCTACATGGCACTATCAATTTCAGATAGCACATATTAAATATAAAATTCATCCAGACAACTATAAGCTTCCTAATTCCTTCATCACTTTGGCCTCATTGGAATTGTTTCATTGTTGGTGTTAGCAAAACCACTGTGTGCCTCATATTTTGTAGTTAGACCTTCGAGAAAAAGGAATGACAGCATCGTTACATATGGTAGAAACCAGTTTAACTCACTTCATTTTGGCCCAGAATCTGTTCAGAGTTAATGACCTCTGCTCACTGCTGCTAGTGACCTAACTGGAATTTCTTGGTGCTTTAATAAGGCTTCAGTAAATTGAGAAAATAACTATTTTGATGATGAAATCTTATGATCCTGTTTCACAAGTGTCTTTGAGGCAGGAGTTTAAAAGAATTGCTATCTTCTCACTCATCCTTTGTGACCAGCTGAAAGGATCCTTCCAATGTGGGTGATGTTCATAGCACGTCAGGCTGCAGGATAAAGTTTAGACTACTTACCCCTACTGTCGTGGTTTGTATTTTCTCTCCAGACTCCTTTCAACTCAACATCACACACACAGAGACCACACCATCCCCCACCCACACACAGTGACAGAGCATATTTCAGGCAGTCTCCGTGAACCACTATGCAACTTCATTCCGAGCTTTCAAACTCACTGTGTTGAGAACACTTTTCCCTCCTCTCCTATTTTTCTTTCACCCATCATCCTACCTCTTCCCCAGATACTCTTGCTTTGAGCTCCATATCTTACTTCATTCTTCTCTTGCAATTTTTGTATAGAATACTTCTGTGCACTCCCTTGAACATGGTACAGTGTAAGCAGCTATATTTAAATTGTGAGTAGTGTCATGGTTTGAAAAATAATAGCTCCATAGGCTCATATATTTGAATACTTGGGCCCCTGTTGGAACTGTTTGGAAAGAATTAGGATGTGTGTTAGTGGGGTGGGCTAACACCCTTCCCAGTTAGCTTTCTTTGTCTCCTCCTTGTAGCTGCTGCTCCATGCCTGCCATACTTACCACCATGATGGTCATGGACTCATCATCTGAAACTGTAAGCCCTAAATAAACACTTCTCTATAAGTTGCCCTGGTTATGGTGTCTTCACAGAAATAACTAGGAAAAGTAGCCGCTAGACTATCTCTAGCTCTTAGGTCTGTGCAGCCTGAAGAGGAAATGCTGAAGCTGGATGTGGTACCACACACTTGTGATCCCAACTACTCATAAAGCTAGGGCAGTTTGATTGCAATTTAAAGGCAACCTGAGCTACACAGTGAAATCTATCTTGAAATAGAAACAAGACTAATAAAAAGGAATCAATGTGTAATGTAGAGGTGGAACACTTGACTAGTATCCTCAGAACTCAAAAATTAGTACAAAGTTTTTGAATAATTGGACTACAGGACAAAGAGCTACTGTTTTTTTTATGAAATTAAAATGTTTACATGAGAACCAGGTGCCTGTTCTTACCAGACATCCATAATTCTTAGCTGCTGCTGCCAATTAGCAGCCATTTTTCTATCAAAAGAAGGGCTCCTTTACCAAGACTTTGCCATACCATCAATGAGATCCTTTTACTGCCACTAGGGTTCACTACCATACACACAAGTCATTAACTGTAAGGCTTCATAATTTGTTGCACAATCAATGTTAGATATCAGTACCCTGCATACCTTTTATAATCCATCATTTGATAGATGTGTGTTGATAATTACGATAGCATCCATGGTACCAGCAGCAGCTCATCAGGATCCCCACCATTGGAGTGACCAGAGTGCAGAGGAACAGGAGTAGGAATCTGGGCAACTCTACCCGCTGCACTGTCTCTTACAGAGACTTCACTCTTCACGACTTTTTTTTGTCCTCAGATCACCCTACTCTTATTTACTAGGAATTATGAAGTATGAAATAGGAAATTGTTTTTGAGACCTTTGAGACAGTTGAATCTAGGATAGAAACATTGGGTTTCGCTATTGGAAATAGTTTCTAAAGACTGCCTGAAAATTTTTTATTTAAATTGTAGGGTTCTAGTCATAAAGAACTGACTGAAGCTGGTTACTGGGTATTATATTGCTTTTTCTGTCTGATATTAAGACATGCTTTCACCACCATGAAATTACTTACTTAAAGTATGTGTGTGCGCACACTGTGTGTGTGTACATGCACCACAGTGGATGGATGGACAAGTTTTGGGGAGTTGGCTCTCTCCTTCCCTTTTGTTTTGAGGCAGGATCTCTCTTGTCTCTGTTGCTGTGCTAGCTGAGTTGTAAGCTTCTGCCTGATTCTCCTGTCTCCACCTCCCATTTCTCAGTAGGTCAGTGGGGATTACAGCTGGGTGCCACTGCATCCATCCAATTTTTAGGTGAATTCCAATGGTTGGACTCAGGTTGTCAGGCTGTGCAGTTTTTCTTGTTGAGCCATCTCTGGGGCTCCTAAGTATTTTAGAAAATATCTCTGCATATCTCTCTCTCTCTCTCTCTCTCTCTCTCTCTCTCTCTCTCTCTCTCTCTCTCTGTGTGTGTGTGTGTGTGTGTGTGTAGGAGGGATCTCCTGTGTGCTCATGTAGAGACCAAAGGTGGGTTATGTCTATCACTCTCTGCCTACTTTTATAGCTTTTTTCTGGTGGGGAGGATAGGCATCCTCTTACCTCTGACACCAACAGTGCTGGCTTACAGGCCCTAGTGAGACCTCGCCCAGTTTATTATGTGACTTCTAGGATCAAAGCTTAGGTCTTCATGGCTGTATGGCATGTACTTTTGACCACTGGGCAATCTCTCAAGCCCCAACAATCTGGTCTTGAGGGAGAAATTTGGTCAGGGTTATAAGATTTAGTCTTTTAAACCTTAGACTCTCTTATGACTATGTTTTCTCAATTATGACAGAGATATCTAACCATTGAAGAAATTTTTTAAAATGTGAGACAGGGACTCATGTAGCCTAGTGATTTTTTTCCTCACTATATAATAGAGAAGGATGGCCTTGTAACTAGTTTTTCTGCAAAATCAACTCTTATGAATATGAGTGTTCATTTCTGAATGGCATCAACTAATAAACAGATTATTTCCTAGATGAAATAGATTAAAAAATTGCTGGTACTGTGCATAAGGGAGAACTTGGATGTTTCACCCATCCCTGGATCAATATATGGTCACATTAAGGCTCATTAAATCGATCCTGTTTGCAATTTTGTGTCACACTGAAACCCTTCCTTGTGACTAGTCACCACAATGGTAACAGTATTTCCATTATTATTTTCTGCCTGCTGCCTCCTTTACATCATCTCATTTCATGCTCACAATGACCCCCATGGCATAAATGATCAGGCTCGTTCCTTTTCCAGATGAGGAAACTGTGGGTTAGCAAAGCGAAGCCCCTTAGCCAAGATTTCATCAACACAGCTGCAATTTCACACTCGTTTGACCTGTGTGTACTCTAAACCTGTATATTGCTTTAAATTAAGTCACATCTGGACATAAATTAGTTATTACCTTTATAATGGACACCATTTCTACTTCTGGAACTTTTCTACTGTCTTATAACCACAAAGGCAGCATTATGTTTAAAAATAAAGCTTGGGGCTTAGAGAAATGTCTCAGTGGTTAAGAGCCCTGGCTGCTCTTCCCAAGGATCCACATTCAATTCCCAGCACTCATGTGGAGGCTTACAACCATCTGTAAGTATATTTCCAGGAGATATTTGTTCTCTGTGGGCACTCAATACAAAGGTGGTGCACAGACATGCAAAGAGGCAAAAAAAAAAACAACTCACATACAGAAATGTCCAAAAGTAATATAAACTAAAGCTCAACATTTATGTGTAGTTCTCTATCAATATTTTTGCTAGATTTCTTATTAGGTAATGCAAATATTATTCTTCAGAGGTAGATTACCAACTCACAAACTTGAAGCACATCAGACTTACTGGTGGGAGCATCTTATAAATAGGGAAGTGTACAGGGCAGGTGCCAGCCAAACTAAGTCGGTCTCAGATGTGGAGGAGGCAGCTGATGCTGAATAACCTTCCAGAGTGGCTCTGATGCTCACACAGGTCTGAAAACCACTGCCATGTCTCTCTGCAGGGGAAGGTTTTCTTTTAGAAATGATAATTCTCAGGAGTGCATATTTACTTGGAGCTTCACAGGAAGCTTGGGAATGGCTTCATTGTAATTCATAATTCTGAATCATTCTGTCTGCACTACAACAGTAAGTCAGCAAATCTGTGGCATGACTTATTGTAATGGAATGAACTGTCACCTAATTTTCATTTTTATGTTGGAAAATTGTGTATTAATAATAATAGCTCACACTTGTTTTTAGTCATTTTCACTTGGCATGTTGCTTTTCCAGTAACCACTATTAATAAATCTGGAGCAGGTGAACAACAGCTGTTAATATTCCAAATAAAGAATCTCAAAATCCCAAGATTAAAGTCAGAATGTCCAGCCATATGCTACTTGAATTTTTTTACAGCCTCTTTACCAAGCGGCTAAATATTCTATTCCTGTTAAATAGCCATTCATCCCTTGGGTACAATTTCTTCTATTTAACTTAAAAAATTCCTCTTTGGTTAACGAGATGGCTCAATGGGTAATAGCACTTGTCACCAAACCTGACAACCCCAGTCTGGATCCCAGAGCCCATGATAGAAGTAGAGAAGCAACTCCTGCAAGGTGCACCATGTGCATGCATGCATACACACTCACACAACAAATACATGTAATTTTTAACAAAGAAAGTTCATCCTTGTAGAAAGGTGAAATGAATTTCTCTGGTCTTCCATGTATTAGTCCTTTTCCCAACCTTATCTGAACTTTTCAAATCAATCAAAACCTTTCAGTTACTGTTTCTGCTAGTTGACAGGATGCCTCACTGATGCAGTGAAATAAAGCTTCTGTATCATTAAATTAAGGATTCTTATATTTTATTCATGAGCTTTTGTAATCCTACATAAAGATATTATGGCACATTTAAATATGGTAGGGGCAGAATGGCATAAAAAGGAAGGTGATCATGATTTTGAACTATAAATATTGAACTAGATAATTTTGTTAAGTGTTTAACTGTACTAACATCACTAGCTTGATATGTTGAGTTTGGTAACATATTTAAATTAAAGAGGTTGTTTTGCCTTCTCTGTGAGTTATTCAGAATCTTCTCACCCCTCTGAATTGGTTAATAGTTCTTTCTAAATGAAAAACATACCATATGGGAGATTCCTCTTGAATATATGTGCCCCAACTACGTAAGAGCTTCCCTGTAAACATCCATCTCACAGACTAAAACTTAACTGGTGGCCCAGGATGATGGCTAAGACATCAGGAGCCAGTGTTGAGCCATCTTCTACCGATGGCTCCAGTTAGATTAAAATGTAGGCAACAACTACACAAGCAAATCAGGTTAATATCAGATAGAGACATTTTCTTGGTAAGTCTTTCTTGACATATATACTTTTGCATTTAACATCTAACATCAGGAAATAGGAAAACCTATTTCAACATTTTTTTAAAGATTTATTTATTTTTTATTAAGTATACAGTGGTCTGCCTGCATATGTCCCTACAGGCCAGAAGAGGGCACCATATCTCATTACAGATGGTTGTGAGCCACCATGTGGTTGCTGGGAATTGAACTCAGGAACTTTGGAAGTGTAGCCAGTGCTCTTAACCTCTGAGCCATCTCTCCAGCCCCTCAACATTTGTTATTAATGTGATCATTCAGGTAGACCAGCCAGGGTGATATATAATATTCTAATCACAGAAAGAAACAGTATTATATCCTGGCATAAAAGATAATTGGCATTTCCATTATAAGTTACTGTTAAGTTTGGTTATAAATGTAGGAGACAGTCCCTTCTGATACGTACTTTTTCCTGGGGTAGAATGAAGGGTCAGCATTCATCTCTACTATGAAGCTTCCAAAATTTTGCTTAGTCATGGGTATTCTTTTCCAAATGTACAGCATAATCTCTCAGTCTTCTCTTTCCCTCCTTCCTCATAAACAGTCTATCAAGGTATTTTATCACACCTCTTTCACTCCTGGTTCTAATTTGTCTACTGCAGTAATGACATCTTCAGCATTTAAATCAACTCTTCAGAGTTCAAAAAAGTGCAAAAAAGAAATGTGAGTCATTTGAGTATACTTTATAAAAGAAGACTGAATTTGTTTTTTCTTTTGAGACTGAGTTTTCTCTGTGGCTTTGGAGCCTGTTCTGGAACTATCTCTTGTAGACCAGGCTGGCCTCGAACTCACAGAGATCCTCCTGCCTCTGCCTCTCGAGTGCTGGGATTAAAGGCGTGCACCACCACCGCCCGGCAAAAAGACTGAATTATTATATTCATTCTCTGACACCAACATGGAGAAATATCTATCTATCTATCTATCTATCTATCTATCTATCTATCTATCTATCTATCATCTATCCTATCTGTTAATATGCTTTAAATGTATATGCTTTATTAATAAGGGGCTGAATAGTTGATATTTGAACTGCAGTAGTATCTGTCTTAAAATATGATAATTGTAATATAGAGAAATATATATCTAGCATCATTATGCTTTCTAGGGTTAATCCCATGGCAACTGCAGATAAACTATACCAACAGTATTTTGTAATTCAAAGACAGGAAAACAATTATTAAAAATGAACAACTCACCACAAACTGCGGGTGCTGTGTTTAGAGAGAATCCTGTCTGAGCACTGGAGGAATTCTAACTATCTGCTTCTGCTCATTAATTGAGGGAGCTCAACAACCTGCCAGGCATTGTATGGCTGCCAGTCTACTTGTGGAATTCTGGATTAGTCCTCAGTAAGCTACAGTCAACTTATTGTTAAGCATAATAAGTACATGCCTAGGCTTATGACAATTTAAGAGGCCACAAAATGTCATTCTTTTTTATCAAGTAAGAGGAAATAAAATGAATGAATATAAAATAATGAATCTGCCTATATTATATGCGTTTTGGTACTAACATAGTCATGAAATATAATGGTTGGGGGTTTTTGGTTTAAGGAAGAGTAGCCTCCAAATCCGAGGGTAGCCTGTGATAAACTCTAGGTAGTAAAACTCATGGAGATCCTTTGTGGTGGTTTGACTAGGGATGGTTCCCAAAGGCTCGTATACCTCAATGTTTATTCCCTAGCTGGTGGTACTGTTTTGGGAAGGATTAGGAGGTGTGGCCTTGTTAGAGGAAGTGTGTACCTGCCTACCTGCTTCTATGCTTCCTGCCATGATGGTCAGCCTTCAAATCGTATACACACAAACAACAAACACAGGCTTACTAGCAGATTGTATTCGTATATTTGTGTATGTATTCAGGCACACACACGTGAGCACACACACATAACAATAATCATCAAAAAGAAGCTACCAATTTGAGAATGAGGTGAGAGACAAGGTAAGGGTTGAAGGAAGGGAACATAGAAGAGGCTGGAAAGAAGAAAGGGAAACTGATATAACTGTATTTAAATTTAAAATGTATTTAAATATAAAATACTAGTTCATAGCAGCATTGTTTGTCATAGCCAGAACCTGGAAATAACCTAGATGCCTCTTGACCGAAGAATGGATAAGGAAAATGTGATACATTTACACAATGGAGTACTACATAGCAGAAAATGGTTGCAGGCAAATGGTTGGAGCTAGAAAACATCATATTGAGTGAAGTAACCCAGACCCAGAAAGACAGTTATCACATGTACTCACCCATAAGTGGTTTTTAAACATAAAGCAAAGAAAACCAGCCTACAAATCATAATCCCAGAGAACCTAGACAACAATCAGGACCCTAAGAGAGACTTACATGGATCTAATCTACATGGGAAGTAGAAAAAACAAGATCTCCTGAGTAAATTGGGAGCATGGGGACCATGGGAGAGGGGTGAAGGGAACGGGAGAGGAAGGGAGTGGAGCAGAGAAAAATGTATAGCTCAATAAAAATTAATAAAAAAAGAAAAGAAAAAATAATAAAATACTAGCATTTTAAAAAATGGGTAGTAGCTCTACATATGCACTTTTCAAAAGACATACAAGTAACCAACATATACATGAAGAAATATGGAACATCACTAATTATCAAGGAAATGCAAATCAAAACCATATGAAGTATTACCTCATTCAAATCAGTATTATCAAGCAGATCAAAGAGGACCTGACAAAATGACTTAGTGGGTAAAGAAGCTTGCTGCTAAGCTTGATGACCTGAGTTCAATCCCTGGGCCCCAGATGTTAGAAGGAGAGAACCAAATCCTGTGACCACCACACATGTACTGTGGCTGTGGGTGCACACATGCAGATAAATAAATGCAAATTTCTCCAAAAAAAGATCAAAGAAGGCCTCAGAGTGATGGTGGATATCTATGTTACCACTAAGGAGGCCGAGGCAGGGGATTTTACAGTCCTGTCAATCAAGAATATAGCAAAAAGAGAACCAGTATCCACTGTTGGTGAAAAAATAGTAAAGCCAGTATGGAAAACAGTATGGGGGTTCTTTTTAAAAAAATTAAAAATGGAACTATGATATGACAGAGCAATACTACTACTGGGTATTTGTCCAAAGGAAACTAAGTCAGTATGTCAAACAGACATTTTTCACAGTAACCAAGAACTAGAGACAGCCGAAGTATTCATCAATCAATGAATGGATAATGTGTGATATATATTCACAATGTATAGCTATAAAGAGAATGATACTATGCCATTTGCAGTTCCATGAACAGAACTAGAAATCAGTATGTTACGTGAAATAAGTCAGATGAGAATCACAGGCTCTTACTCGTGTGAAATCTGAAACACCTGAGCTCCCAGAAGTTGAGAGTAGAATGATGATCATGAGAGGCCGGTAAGAGTGGAGAGGAGAACCACTTAGGTACCTTACATGTGAAAGAACCCAAGCATTGAACAACGGCTCAAGTTTCCTGTGTGAAGCTCAAGTTCAACTAGTGTGCTGCTGTACTTGGCATGCTCTGTGGCTGCTCTTTGAGTTCATCCTTTAGACTAGGCCCCTACAATATCATGAACATTCCTATTCTGCAGCACTAGCCAATGAAAACTTGTGTCCACTAAGACAGTAAGGGCTTAGAGTACAAGATAGTGTACCATGACTCCTTCCACCTAAGACCCTGACTTCTCAGCCACTCTTACAGTATTTACATTCTAATATTTACAAAGCACTTGATCTAGAATATGCCAGGGGACTTAGAATATCATTTAATTCCCCAACGTGATGGTTTCCCCTTCATGTTTGTAAGTTATTTCTGTACTTCATATGTCTTCAATTTGTTTTGCTTTTATTTTTCATAGAATTTGATGGAAAGGATAAGAACTTCAAGTGAAATGAATAAAGTGAAGCATACCATTACAGTTTATTTCTGCAAGACACGGAGGTGTGCCGATTTCTCTACCTGAAAGACAGATGACTGGTTTCATTGTAGAGGACTTTAGAAATAGCTTTTTAGAGTTAAACCTGGAGTCCTAGTGGGCAATAGACATTAAAAAATACCAAGAGAATTGAATACAGTTCATTTGAATGAAAGAGATTAACTTAACTATTTGAAGTAAATGAGATTTGAAAACTCAAGAAGGCAAAAACCATACCCAAATAAATAACAGAGTGTTTAGGGGATTAGCATAGCTGAAGTTTCCTAGGAATTCTAGTGGTTACTCTATTAAAAAAGAAAGTGCCAACTTCCTTTATAACCTAACATCTCTTCTATTTAGAGAGCCAGTGTATGGCTTGAGAATCATCATGACACCACAGAGATACTAACAAGAAGAACACTGAAACAGAGGGGGATGGCCATCACCATCCCTATGATTAGGAAAACTGGAGGATAACTGGTTTTGGAGAGGGGCTGATTCACACTTTAAGAGTTTCAAGTAAATTCTGCTATACATAAATACCTAAATATATACCCTTATATATTTCAGTTTCTTCAATTAAACAAATTTTAAGAACAAAAGATGCAAAAGTATCAGAAACATAAAGAATGCTTTTGCAAACGAGAATACCTGTAAAACCAAGAAATTACTTCTGATGGTGTAGTCCAACATTCCTAAAAATGTGTAAATCCTGGATGTGAAGTTTTGGTTTTTTTTTTCCTGTTCCTGCTCTCCCCCTGGTGGTTATGACAAGAAGAGACTGAGGGCCCTGGTAGAAAAAGGGGGAGGGAAAGAGAGAAGGGAGAATGGCAAGGGAGGAGGCCTGGGTGGCGAACTGACCGCTGCTCATTTTCACATCAGCATTGATCACCAAGGTAAGTAGGCTTGCCTGGTCTCTATGGTCGGGATCTTGGCAGCAAATACATGGAAAGTTGGGAAGGAGTAATTGTAAATTACCCCATCATTAAATTTTCTGTGGCATTGGTAAAGGAAATTGAAAGCGCTGTTACATACATGTCTTTGGCTAAACCAAGTCGAAGACAGAAGAAAAGAGAACAGAGTGTTTGCAATCCTTGAAGGGTCAAGGATTCCTTCTGCGATGTGAAGCAGGAAGGTTAGTCTGTTTAGGCAAGCAAAGTACATCTAGCATATAGGGTCTTCCTAAAGGAGCTCACTGTACTTATTTCCTGTAGTAGACACAAGTGCAAGGTGGATAATTTGGAGTTGGATTATCTATACAACCCATGCCCTACTTAGAAAATAGCAGAGATAACAGACTTCTGCCATGCCTCAAATGAGCATTCATACTTGTCTCCTCCAGTGAATGTGTAAATTCTGTGCTTGACAGTTGAGGGGTTCAAAACACTAGATGCTTTGGTGAGTGACAGTAGACAAGGGAATAAGGTAGAAGTGGGGAGGCAGAGATCCCAGTGGGTGTTTGCAGCTGTCCTCTTCCACTCTTATTCCTATAGAAAAAGTAACTTCCAGGTTCCTATGTGCATTATCAGAACTGGTACTGATCATTCATTAGACACCTGCTCTAAGATATCAGCAGAGAAGGGTTCCAAACATACACTTGAAGAAAATTAAAACTTAGTTTGAAGTTACTTTTATTTTTGTATATTTGTAATTTTTTCTTCACTTTATAAGTGTAATAGTTTATTTTATGTTTCAGAGAGTGGTTACTAGTGGGGGAACTTCTGCATATTCCCATTTTTTTAATGATGGTTCAATAATGCTTATGCCGTCCCTGGTTGGATCTGAAACAGTCTGAGAGCCCAGCTCCTCCTGTCCTGAAAAATGAACACCATGAGCAGAGCTTTGCAGGTTAAAACTGCCATTTGGGGCTTTTATCTTTGATGAAATGTTTCCTTGGTTGAACACATAGATTTTCCCCTAAGTCTGCAACACAACTTGGATCCCATTCACAATGTGGCAAAGGATGGAGACCTTGCTGTATATAGCAGAATGTCAGGGAGGAGAAGTCAAAGACACCGTTGTTATTAATCTGCTAGCCGTTTACTAGCTTGACCTGTTAACACCAACGATTCATTACCTCACAGTTCCAGCAGGTGGAAATCCCAGATGAAGATGCTGACAGGGTTGGTTTCTCCTGAGGTCTCTTCTCCACGTGGCCTTTGCTCATTCCATGTTTCTTCCTCTCCTTATTAGGAACCAGGCCTGTTATATAAGGATTTGCCCTTCTGACATTTAACTTTAATTATTTCACTAGAAGCCCTATATTCAAATGCATTCTTACAGGGACTTAGAGCTTCAGCATATGACTTTCCTTGGACATTATCTCAAGGGACAAGATTTTTAAAAAAGATTAAAAAAATGTCTTCAACTACTATTTTTCATTCTCTATGGTACTCATAGAGAAAGCTCCTCCTTCCCCAGCTTCTGTTAGTTTTTATTCCTATAATAACTTTTAGTCAAGTATATTGCTGGAATTGTTTTATTAATCATTGTTACTCTCCTACTGTGCTTAATTTATAAATTAAACTTTTTGTATGTAGTGTATACAGGAGATGGAGTCCATATAGGGCTATCCAGTGTTTAATGTTCCCTTTGAGAATACTGGAATATATTCCCATTGATAAAAAAGTAATTCTGCCCCAATCTTTTATATTTTGTTTTGTTTTGTTTTTTGAGACAGGGTTTCCCTGTGTAACAGCTCTGGCTGTCTGGGAGCTCACTTTGTAGACCAGGTTGGCCTCGAACTCATGAGATCTGTCTGCCTCTGCCTGTTGAGTGCTGGGATTAAAGCCCTGCTAAAAAAAAGGAATTCTGGATATACATATGGAAATCACATGATGATGAAGGAAATTCACCTCAGCAAAATCAGTAAGAATTTTAAAGTCTCTCAGTAGGGAATCAATAGATACATATACTGGGATTCTTGGTAGTCATAAAGAAGACAAGGAAGCTCATTTATATACAGTCAGGATAAGTTACAGTTGAGAGCAGTGGTTCATATCTGTACTTCTATAAGTAGGGAAGCTGAGGCATGAAAACTGCCACAAATTTGAGGTTAGCCTGGGTTGCATAGTGAGTCCAGGCCAATTTGAGCTGTGGTATAAGGCCCTGCCTATGAAAAAACAGACCAAAAAAAAAAAAAGAAAGTATTTTCTTTCATGTTACATTAGGTTAAAAAGGGCAAAGTACAGAACTGTATTCACAGTTTGCTATTAGATAGTATGGAAATATATACATGTAAAATATATATGCATTATAGCTGCATACATTTTTATATTCATGTGTTATAGTGCACTCAATTTTCACTAAATAACGTATTGAGTTGACGGTGATGGCTCACAATTCATGTCAATCTTCCCAGCACTTCGGTGGCTGTAGAATTGATGAGTTTAAGGCCAGTCCGGGCTCACAACACTAATTTTTTATATATATAATAAACACTACTTATATCCTGTATGTTAAATGTCATATAAATATACATTATGCCTCATGAGCATATGCTATTTATTTTCATTTTATATATGAATGTCTGCTCACATGTATGTATATAAACCACATGTGTGCCTTGCCAGAGACCAGCTTCGGTGGGAGCGTGGAGCAGTGTTCAGGTCCCAAAGAGGATGTGTGGAGTGGGGGTGAGGAGAGTGGAGAAGACAGACACTATCTGTGGGTGATAGGGATGGCTGCCAGCAGATTTGGATGAAAAAGACTACATCTTTTATTGCACATAGGATTAAAGGGAGAAAAGGGGCATGTGAATTGGATTGTGGCTCGAAATCAGGGCTTGAGGAAGCTAGCCTTGACCTTGACAATAGGCACTAGTCATATTATGTTCATGAAAGGGCCCTAAGTTTTTCTTGTCAGAAATAAGGAGAATGAGTGCTTTATCAAGCAGGAACTTTCCTCAAACCCCTGAGTGAAATGTTCATCCAAATGCCTTACCTTGGAAAAGGACTTCTGGGGAGCAGACACAATACTTCAATTTCTTAGTCTTACTGTTCCCCTCATACACTCCCAACAGGGAAGGTCCTGATGTCTTACTCTTCTCCCATTACACCATAGCATTCTGATTTCTCTGTATTTATTAACTGAACTCTTGCCCTTAATAGCCTCAGGCTCTGGATCTGAATTGTAGGCAGTTCCTCTTTGGGATCAGGTGTATCTAGTAAATCTCTAACTTTCCTGTTCTTGGTGTCATTAGTGGGGCACAATGGAATTCCTGGTTCTGAGGTGGTGGGGATTTTTTTTTCCAAAGAATTATTTTGTTTAGAGAAGCTACCATTGTACACATTTTTATCCTTTACCAAAGCCTGCACAAAATTTTCCAAAAGGAAAGGCATTAATATTGAGAATCATTAAAGATGAAAGTAAAAAGGTGCTGGAGAAGCATGGTCTGCAATGTTGAAAGCTGAAACTTTGTCAAGCAGCAACGGTGGTTGTCATGTGGTCCGTGCCAGTGCTTGGTGCCTGTGGGGGTGAGGGCATCAGATCACCTGGAACAGAAATTACAATGCCATACTGAACCCAGGTCTTCTGCAAGAGTAGCAAGTGCTCTTAACTGCTAACCCATCTTCCTACCCACATGTGTGTATTTTTAATATACATATTTGCTTGTAGATTATCTCTGGGCAAATAGTTATGGAAATGACAACAAGAGACAGAGAAGTAGACAGGAGTCTATTCTGCAAACTTAAATCTTTTAAATATTGCACCATTTGATAATGTCCAACAGATAGAGACCATTAGAAACATGCATGTAGGCAAACACTGTTAGGAAAAAAAGTCATACCAGAGAAATAGTGTATTAGTCAAAAAGAATACAGATGGATTATTTTTTTATTTTTTTATTTTTATTTTTTACAGTATTTAGACTTCTGCTCAGTGACTGAGGTGTTTCGGGGAAGTGAGTATCAATGCTGAAAAGAATGTTAGCAAACCGAAGACAATGAGAAAAAAAAAGCAGAGCTGGGGCACTCATGGTAAATATTAAGGAAAAAGAAGGCTGTTCCATCCCGCATGGTCTTAGGAAAACACTGTTTGTGTGGTCTTGGCATTTGCACTCTATGCGTATTAGGCACATCACAGATCGATTATAGTGAGAACCTCACTTTCTTGGTCTTCAAGCTGTGTATGTTAAAAAAAAATCAATGCAAATTTTAAAATGGAATGAAAATAAACGTTCTCCACGTACTTCTTAAACACAGATCACCCATTCCTTTGTATATAAAAAGTATTTTTTTTCCTTTTCAGCTCAAATTTCTGCATTTCCCCTCTCCGTTGGAAACTTAGAGCTTTTTTGCATGTGTTTCAATTTCTGTAACTTTTCTGTGGAGACCGAGTGCACAGGGGGAAAAGCACACCTTGCCTTAAATCTTTTACAGAGATCTGTGGTACAAATGAGAATATCGGGAGCGACAAAAAAGTTCAAGAAAATGATAGAGTAGACGTCTGACATGTTAGCTACAGATCCAGCCCTCAACACTCCAGATCCTAGTCCGTCTCCAACTCCCAACAACACACATCGGCAGTCCTAGGCGGCCGCGGCCGCGCTTCACCGCCTTTTAAGCCGGAGCCCTGGGGGCGACCCACGCTTCGCTCCCGTCCCTTCTGATTGGCGAGCTGTCCTAGCTTCTCTCCCGGGCCGGGCACAGCTCGGGGCTGGATCCAGCTCGCGCTGATGACGACATCGCTCAGCGACGGCGGCGGCCGCCGCGGAGCCCGTAAGGCGGGGGAGGGCTTCCGGGCCGTGGGCCTGACTCCTCAGAGCTGCTGTCATGGCGGGTGCTCTGTGGGGCTTCTTTTCCATCCTGCTGCTGTTACTCTCAGGAGATGCCCACAGCTCTGAGGTGCCTGGGGCTGCTGCCGAGGGCCCGGGAGGTGGCGGGGTCGGCCCGGGAGATCGCTTCAAGATCGAGGGACGTGCGGTCGTTCCAGGGGTGAAGCCTCAGGACTGGATCTCCGCGGCCCGAGTGCTGGTAGACGGAGAAGAGCATGTCGGCTTCCTTAAGTGAGCATCCCGAGGGCAGCAGGAAAGCGGTTGGGTGGACGCTGGAAGGGTATCCAGCGAGGACAGCACAGTGTCAGGACCGACAGTGTAGCTGTCACAAGCTGAGGGTACAGGTGCCACTAACGGTCTGTGCTGGGAGACCTTCGAGAGGCAGTCAGATACTTCAGCAACGAGGACGGAGGACAGTGGCCCCAGGCCCGAAACAGTGGGGTCATTTATTTGTAGCCACATTTTGCCCCCTTGTGTGGGTCCATTTTGTCCCCTGCGGGGCGGATGACACTTGAGCCCGAGGGACTGGTGCGCCATGGTTTGTTTGTTGGATATTTTGCTCCTTTGCATCTTGTGTAGTTTCTCTGGGACCTAGTTGCTTTCTACTTGTCGGTCTTCTGGTAGCTTGGTGTTGTGTAGAAAGATGTTAAACAAGTGGGAATTATCAAAGCCCAAAGGGCTCCCGGTGGTGACATAAGCCTGGAAGGCTGATGTTCCTGCTTCTAAAATTAATGGGTCCTGAAGTCCCTAATCAAAGAGTTTTTTTCCCCCTTGGCCCGAGATTGCGATTATTGTTCTTTTTACATTTGAATTCGTCGAGGGATTTGCGATAGCGCAGGCGTCTTATATGTCAGACTAGGGCTTTTCAAAATTCCTTACACACACCTGTTCTTGTTCTTAGGAGAAATGGGATTATATGGGAAGGTGGGGTGAATTTATTAGTGTTTTGGCTTGTCAGTAGTCTGTTTTCATCCTTATAGGCATGAATATGATGTTTTAAATTTTGCCACCAGTATTAGGGGTTGAAATTATGACTGAAAGAAGATATTTCTTTGCTGGCTTTGTATATTAACTTGTGATATCTGAAAACCGTACATCTTAAATGTGGACATTTAAGTTTGAATTGCAGATTTCTGCAGATTGTTGAAGTTCCCTCGTGGGAAATTCAACCTCACATTAATAAATAGCTACAAATTGACAACCATTTTTTGTATGTGTGCACATGTGTGTGTTTTGTTTGTTTGTTTGTTTTCTATGACCTTGGCAGGGATTGGTTGGTTTTTTTTGAGACAAGGTTTCTCTGTAGCTTTGGAGTCTGTCCTGGAACTCGCTTTGGCTGGCCTCGAACTCACAGAGATCCGCCTGTCTCTGCCTCCCGAGTGCCGGGTTTAAAGGAGTGCACCACCTCCTTCTGGTGACAACCAGTATTTTAATTTCATCTGGCACTAGGGTATTGTTTAGAGTTTATCCTAATTAATGATGTATTAATAATAAAATCATTCCCCCCCCCCGTGGTAGTGGTGCACGCCTTTAATCCCAGCGCTTGGGAGGCAGAGGCAGATGAATCTCTGTGAGTTCCAGGATAGCCAATGCTACACAAAGAGACCCTGTCTTGAACCCCTCCTTAAAAAAAACCAACAAAAAGCAAAACAAACAAATAATCATAGTAATAATAAAATCTCATTAAGTTTTGAAAGGTAAGGCTTAATTGAGAATTTAACTTCTGCAGTGTATAGCACTTTTGAAAACCACTTATTTTTATTTTGAAAATATTTTTAAAATTAATATATGTTGTCATATATTATCAGCCTTGCCTGGTGATACATGCCTATCATCTCAGCTACTCCTGAAGCGGATGCAGAAGGATATAAGTTGAAGGACATCATGAGCAACTTAGTTGAGACCCTATCTCAAAAAAGAAAAGCAAAAAAGCTGGCTGGTGATAGTTTTGTGGTGGAACTGGAGTCACTCCCAAGTGTAAATAAATAAATGTTTATTGTGGAAAATATAAACAAGACATTTTCTTTTAAAAGGTTGCAATGAAGGATAAGAACCCTTTAAGTTTTATGACTTGTTTTTAAGATTAAAGCACATCCAGGCTCGATTTCCTGGGATGTGGGCTCAGCCTACCCCACTTCCCCTCAGCAGAGCCTAGAATAAAGGGGCCAGGCTTCTCCCTTGTGGGAGGGGTGTTTGAGGAAGGAGCCTCACCCAGGCTAGCCTGGCCTCACATTTACTTGGCCATGATAACTTGGCAGGAGGAGCTGGTGAACAGAATGAAAAACCAACTTAAGGTGGGGGGAGATTAAAGCACATAAGACATTGTAATTTTCTCTCTCTCTCTTTTTTTTTTTTTTTTAAAAATGTGTAGCCCAGGCTGGCCTCAAACTCTTGATCCTCCTGCCTCTGCCTCCTTCAGCAAATCCTACCGGTGTGGGCCACCACAACCGACGACATTGTAATTTTCATTTAACATTTATTTAAAAATGTTACACTACTTTGTTTTTCTTTTTGTTGTTTGTTTTGGTTTTTTGACACAGGGTTTCTCTGTGTATCCCTGGCTCCCCTAAATTTTACTCTGTAGACCAGGCTGTCTTCAAACTCGGAGATCTGAATTCCTCTGCCACCCGAGTGCTGGGGTTAAAGGAGTGCACCACCACCACCTGGCTTCTACTCTATGCTCTTATATTCATATAGAGGGGTTGAGAGTTTATATGATTTTTATGGTAATAGTCTTGTCTGACAGCTGTTTTGACTAGCCAGCATACAAGTTTGACTATAGTTTTGGCTTGTGGGGAGGTGGCTTGGGACTTTGCTAATGAATCTTTTTATTGTGTAGTTTCACTGTGTGGTTCATACTGTCTTCACACTCACAGCCTCCTGGATTCCCACCTGATTACAGGTGTCGGCTATCACGCCTAGCTTAGCTTTTTCTCTGGATGATCCTGATACTGTTTGTGTTGAACAGCCATCACTCATTTTTTCCTTTTTGCTCAGAAAAAAAGTGTTTTGAAATTGATTCTGTCAGGGTCCATCAAGAAGCAGAAGATGACTAGATGTGATGCTTACGCTCATATCCTAGGTCTTGGAAGAGTGGGACACTAGCATCGTGAGTCTGAGGCCATTCCGCATTGTATGGCAAGACTTTGTCTCCAAAAACAAAAGAGCAGAATATGCATTAAAATTAGAATAGTTCACATAGAGTTCAATCAGAGGATGAAAACAGTATAATCATCAAGGTATAGAGGAACAGTCCAGAGTGTACACTATCTGGAGCTTCCGGCCTCAACACTGTTTACCCAATAGTACAATGAAAGCAAGACATAACTGTTGCCATCTCCAAGCTGGAAGGAAGTGGGGAGGGGAAGAGGCTACTGGAGACTTGGAAGTGTGTGTGTGGGGGGTGAGGCAACTCTTGTGTAGCCATGATCCTGAGCAGAGACAGAGATGGTCTGTCCGTGAAAAAGCTGTGGAAAAAATACACTAAAGTAATTTTCTTTCCTTCCCATAGACGTGAAAAGAAAAGTAGAGAGGGGGTCTGGGGGCTGTGAGGGTGATATGGCCGTGACGGCTGTTACCTCATTGTCAGGGTTGATTTGGCTAGACAAATGTCTCCTAATTCTAACCACACCACATGCATCCTTCCTGAAGCTGCTAGACTCTCCAAAAACCTTTCAAGGTACATTTGAAAGTAGGTCTGGAGGTTAGACAGGTGTCCTGCTGAGGAATAAGGCATTTCAGTGCTTATATTTCAGTTCTGCTTTACCTTGATATATTCTTTCAATGACAGGAAACACTTTTCATCTTAATTTTCTGTGTCTTTTTTCCTTGAACAAGCAGTTTTTCATTTTCTAGACAGGTTAATTTTGACTTGCAAAAAGAAATTACCAGCTTTTGGTTGGGTAATTTTTTTTTAACAAGTAGGATTAGAGGAAATACAGGAAGAAAAGATGGATGGTTTTAACTACTAAATTGTACGTTTCTGCATAACCAGCTAAAAAGTAACTAAAGTAAATGGGACTGTTTATAATAAATGGAAGTTACTATTGAAATATGTTTGTATGAAAAAGAAAGCCAAGAAATACAAATTAAAACTAAAACAGAACACTTTCAAATAAGCATAATGTATTGAAGGAATTTAATAAAGCTGGGACCCTCCTACTGTAATAATGTGCACTGACAGCTGTTTTTCAGTGAAGTCAAGGCTGCAGAGTAGTAGCTGCTCTTTGTCGCTGCCCTCCTGCCTGCCGCAGGCGTCTACCGCTCTGCCTGCCGCAGGCGTCTACCGCTCTGCCTGCCGCAGGAGTCTACCGCTCTGCCTGCCGCAGGAGTCTACCGCTCTGCCTGCCGCAGGAGTCTACCGCTCTGCCTGCCGCAGGAGTCTACCGCTCTGCCTGCCGCAGGTGTCTACCTCTCTGGTTTAGGCTCGTCTGTGCCTAGAAACTCGGAAAATACTGGAATGTAAATTGCAGGACCAACTTTTGTCATTTTTTGTTTATTTAGGAAGAGGGGCAGAAACTAGGTAGGCCAAGCTGGCCATGAATTCACTATGTAGTTCAGGCTGGCTTCAAACTGGCAGTGATCCTCCTGCCTCAGTCTCCTGCATTTTATGATTACAGGAGTAAGTCATTGTACCTGTATTTTCTGTTTTGCCTCTAATTGCTTATGTGTTTGTTTGTTTGAGACAGGATTTTCCACTGTATGTAGTCCAGGCTATCTTGACACTTACTCCGTAGCCCACGCTGGCCTTGAACCCATGATGATCCTTCTGCTTAAGTCTCCCAGATGCAAGAATCTGGTTTTCTTCTGATGTTTTTCGAGAACTATCTGGGAAATAGTGCTTTCAAATGGGAGAGACTGCCAGGTGGTGGTGGCCCACGCCTTTATCTTATTTTATTTTATTTTTTGAGACAGTGTTTCCCTGTAGCTTGTTTCTTGTAGATCAGGCTGGCCGTGAACTCATGGAGATCTGCTTGCCTCTGCCTCCCAAGTGCTGGGATTAAAGTACACCACCACCGCCCATCTGGCCCATGCCTTTAATCCCAGCACTTGGGAAGCAGACGTAGGCGGATCTCTGTGAGTTCAAGACCAGCCTGGTCTACAGAATGAGTTCCAGGACAACTAGGGCTGTTACACAGCCTGTCTCAAAAAACAGACAAATAAAAAAACAAAATGGAGAGACTAAGGTGCTGATGAGAAGTGACTAAGTTTGACTTTCCTTTTTCCAGGACAGATGGGAGCTTTGTGGTTCATGACATTCCCTCTGGCTCTTACGTAGTGGAAGTTATCTCTCCAGCTTACAAGTTTGATCCTGTGCGAGTTGATATCACTTCAAAAGGAAAAATGAGGTGAGGTTACATTTCTTTTTATTAAAGTCTACTTACTTGTTATGTATTACTTTTGGAATTTACAGTGAAGGTTGAGTGTTTCTTATTTAAACCACAGCTGCTTCTTAAAATGTTTATGTTGAGACTAAGAAGTTGGATTTTTTTTCCCTTTGAATGAATGCTTCTAATATGGTAAACCCCTTCTATAATTGTATAGAGTGAAGGTAAGATTATTTGCTGTAGGGGAAAAGTACTGTGAAAATTATGATTGAAATTTGACTTTTAAATTTGAGAATTATTTTTTTTTTTAATTTGAAGTGCTACTCCTGACATGTCATTGAAATATTTTGATAATCCTTCTATTTACTACAAAGTTGATCTAGGAGTTTCTATAGCTTCTCCTTTCTATATTACAAATTTCAGCAAAGAAATTATCAAATGTAGTTGTGGTGTGTATGTGAAAGTGAGGCTCTTGATAAAAATGGAAAGAAGGGCCCATGAGGTGGCACAGTGGGTCAGAGCACAGGCCATGAAGCCTCACGACCAGAGTTTGATCTTTAGGACCCACACGATGGAAGGAGAGGACCAGCTCCTGCAAGTTGTCCTCTGACCTCTACAAGTGCACTGTGGCACCTATGTGACCCCCCACCCCCATACACAAGCACACACTAAATAGGTAAAAAATGTGTTACCTGGGGTATGAATTTATTTCTTCTCACAAAATCTAGGAGCTTTCAAGCTGAAGATTGAAGATGACCCTTGGTTAGTACAACTAGAATAGTAGCACATATAAATGCTTGACTTCTCTGGAAGGGGATGTCCTGTTGTGTGTTTATGTTCAGAAAAACATTTCTATTTGCTGAAACTACTCTAAAAATTCAGAGTAAATAAAGTCTGCTTTTCTTACAAAATACCCACGGAAACAGTGTTTATTGAGCCAGCCTGTGAAACAGGCCTCTAGAAAGTAAAGAAAGTATGGGTACTAGATATAGGCTAAAATAGTTTAAAAGTATATTTAAAGTGATTAAAGAAAAGATTTGCTATCTGTTGTTCTCATTGTAAAAGTTACTGTGTATAAATTTGTAACTTTGTCTTAATTAAAATGCTAGTCTTTATAGAATTAAAAAAAGAAATAGATTTCCTGTTAACACAAGTGATGTATCAAAGTAGGCAATAGATATTTGAAAAAAGATAAGATAGGATTTCTACAATAAATACAGGCATTGAGGTGGAAAGATCAATGGATGTGTAAAACAACAGAAGAGATGTCTGATGAACTGAAAAACATAGTAAAATAAATTATCCAAACTACAGCACAGATAAAGAAATGAACAATAAACTGAACGGTGGTGACACACGCCTTTAATCCCAGCACACAGGAGGCAGAGGCAGGTGGATCTCTGTAAGTTTGAGACCAGCCTGGTCTACAAGAGCTAGTTTCCAGGACAGGCTCCAAAGCTACAGAGAAACCCTGTCTCGGAAAAAAAAAACAACCAAAAAACAAAAACAAAACAAGAAATGAACAATAGCCACAAGGTGGTTGCCTCCCCCCCACAATATATCTCTGATAAAAATAAGATATTGCCAATGTGTTTTTTGTGGCTTTCTTCAATCATATATTTTCCTTGTAAAATAACCTTAAACATTGGGTATATCCAGTAGTGTATATCTTAGACCATCAAAAATATGTAAGGCAATACTTTTGCATGTCTGACACAGGCCTTTAATCCCAGCACTCAGGAGGCAGAGGAGGGTGGAATCTGAGTTCAAGGCCAACCTGGTCTGTAGAGTGAGTTCTAGGACAGCCAGGGATGCACAAAGACACCCTGCCTTCTTAAATAAATTCTTTACTACGTTTATGAAAGGTCTTTAAAGTGGGAAAAATTCTTTTATTTTTTTCTGGTTTTTTTTTTTTTTTTTTTTTTCTCATTGGAGACAAAGGCTCATAATGCCCAGGCAAACTTCCAGCTCCCTGTGTAGCTGAATCTGGCCTTGAACTCCTGATTCTTCTACTTCCCAGTCCTAGGATTACAAAGATTTGATGCCACACCCAGATTTAAAATAACTAACTTGATATAAAAAGTAGGTAAGGAGTTACATGGACCTGCAAGGGTAAGAAGTGATGTAGCTAGAAGACCCCAAATCTAGTTCCTGTGTTCCTTACTTTAGACAGATACTCTTTTTTTCGGGGGGAGGGGTTTCAAGACAGGGTTTCACAGTAGCTATGGAGCCTGTCCTGGAACTAGCTCTTGTAGATCAGGCTGGCCTCGAACTCACAGAGATCCACCTGCCTCTGTCTCCCATGTGCTGAGATTAAAGGCGTGTGCCACCACCGCCTGGCTAGACAGACACTTTGATCTGACTTTCACGATCAAAAGTTTACATGTGGAGCTGGAGAGATGACTCAGCAGTTAAGAGCCCTGGCTGTTCTTGCTGAGGACCCAGCTTCAATTCTCAACACCCACATAGCAGCTCACAGCCATCTCTAACTCCAGTTTCAGGGTGTCCAAGCCCTCTTCTAGCGTGCTTGGATCCTGCATACACATGATGTACAGACATATATGGAGGCAAACAACCTATAACATAAAAATAAGTAGGTAATTTTAAAAAATTTTTAAAAATGTTTAGATCCTGAAGTGCTTTGGAAAAGGCATTTGGAAAGGCATTGTTAACATAAGCAATTATTTTTTGTTTGTTTTGCTTTGTTTATGTGTATGTTTTCTTTTGCAGTAGCTTGGGACTGCACATGCTAGATAAATGTCATGTTTTTCATAGAATTCATTTTTTCCTGTTTCCTTAGAGCAAGATATGTGAATTACATCAAAACATCAGAAGTGGTCAGATTACCCTATCCTCTCCAAATGAAATCTTCAGGTCCACCTTCTTACTTCATTAAGAGGGAATCCTGGGGCTGGACAGACTTTCTGATGAACCCAATGGTATGTGTAGAGCATTGTACTAATCCCTGGTGTGCTTCTAGCAGTTGGAAACTTTAAACTCCTGCGAGAGGGAAGGGTAAAATTGGGAAAATATAGTCCTTAGAAACAGATAAGGAAAGGAATATGAGAATTCTACTGTGTATTTCATAATAAATGTGGAACTGAAATAAATATTGAGGAAGATATCAGATTTCATTATAGTGGGTTAATTAAAAATACTGTGGATCCCCAAGTGGCTGCAGCAGCAGAAACACTGTAGGTCAAGAGGTGGCAGTGGGTAGCGGGTCCCGAGAGCAGCCAGTCCTAGGCAGGGACTGCGCATGAGACCATGCCACAGGTCTGCGAAGGTGGCTGGTCCCAGGCAGTGAACCACGTGGCGGTGGCGAGCAAGAGACAGATGGATAGGCATGCCATGCAGAGTGAGGTTGGATATTTATTTAGTGGGTAATGGAAGTATGGAAGGGAAGGGGAGGAGAAGAGGGGAGAGAGCGAGAGACAGGAGAGGGAGAAGCTATCTCTTTGAGAGGGAGATGGAAAAAGGAAGCGACTCAGGCTGCAAACAGGAAGGAAGATCTGCCTGCCTCAGCGGACAGGGGAGGGAGTGGGCGTGGCTTGTCTCTTAAAGAGACAGGACAGACCTGAGATCAGATACATTCATGAGATATCAGATAGAATGAGAATATTACTAAATTGTATATGGAGTTAACCTATCCATTCTACCTATTTGCCCATTGCTAAATGTGCAGTCATTTATTAACCAGCCCATGTTGACAGCACATGTAATGTTTTATTATTGTGGGCAGGGTCTAGTGGATCCTAGGCAGGCCTTGAGTTTGCTATGTAGCTGAGGATGACAGTGAACTTCAGATTCTCCTGCCTCTACTTCTCAAGTGCTAGTATTACAGGGTGCACTACATGTCTGGTTGTTTTATGAAATGCTGGGCATCAAAGGCAGGGCCTCCTGAATGCTAGGCAAGCACTCTACCAAATGAACTGTGTCTCCAGAAAGGAAGTAGGGCTTTCTTTCTCCTTTTTTTTTTTTTTTAGATTTATTTATTGTGTATACAGTATTCTGCATGCAAGCATGCCTTCAGACCAGAAGAGGGCACCAGATCTCATTACAGATGGTTGTGAGCCACCATGTGGTTGCTGGGAATTGAACTCAGGACCTTTAGGAGAGCAGGCAGTGTTCTTAACTGAGCCATCTCTCCAGCCCCCTCTTTCTCCTTTTTAAAACTAGGGTAGTAAACAGAGAAATTATCTTGGAGTTTTTTGGGTTTTTTTTTGTTTTTTGAGACAAGGTTTCTCTGTAACTTTGGAGCCTGTCCTGGAACTAGCTCTTGTAGACCAGGCTGGCCTCAGACTCACAGAGATCCACCTGCCTCTGCCTCCTGAGTGCTGGGATTAAAGGCATGCGCCACTGCCACCTGGCCCTATCTTGGAGTATTTTAAGTAGTTTTTAATCCTGAAACAACAACCCACAACTCATATTGTGATCCTATTAATAAAATACTAATAAATTCTTTAGAAACAAATTGACCTTTTTAAATGTTTTTGGAAATTGTTTTATCTTAGGATTCTCTAAATTTGGATTAGATTCTTTGCTGATAACTGTTTAGATCATAAACAGTGCTGTTTGGAGTTTATTAATCTAGTGAAGGTAGATTAATACCTGGGGTTTATTACCAGAGACAAAAGGGCAGGGGAGCAGCTGAGAAGAGAAACCTCAGCAATGAAACGCCACCATTTTCATCTTTGGTGTTCTTGTTTCTGAAATTGCACAGAAATGTGTCAAGTGCTAGAGGATTCTAGGCCGTCTTCAGAGTGAATGTGCTCAAGTCATTGGCTTCCACTGCGCTGCAGGCTCTAGGGGATGTAGTTAATCAGAGCATTCAGGAAGCAGCACCGTTGTCTGTAAGGAGCAGCCCGGTGGCCATTGGAATCACCAGTGCCAGCTTGCACTAGAAGAGAAAGAATGAGCAGATGGATCCACTTAGAAATATTTGTGTTCAAACTAAACTCTTTACAAGGATAGGAAGAAAAGTTTGGTATCAGTACCTGCATGAGCAAGACTCCTTCAGTCTCAGATGCTCTACGGCATATCACACAGCACCCCACCACCCAGCTGGTCAGTTACTGTTAAGGCAATTTTGATACATTTTATTCTATGTACTTACTTGAATATTTGTCACTAGTTATTAAAAACAGGTTTGTTTCACAAGCTAAAGTGGAAGAAAAGGTTTCTGATTTTTTTTTTATTCTGCAGGTTATGATGATGGTTCTTCCATTATTGATATTTGTGCTTCTGCCTAAAGTGGTCAACACAAGTGATCCTGACATGAGACGGGTATGGACTTTTGAGTCATACTGTGCTTTTTTTTTTTTTATAATGACATTTTGAGGTTGTGTATATGTGTACCCACATGGTGTGTGTGTGTGTGCTCTCACAGGCACTGGGGAGTAAACTTGGCGCATTTTGCCAAGTGCTCTACCACTGAAACAAAGCAACATTCTTAGTGCCAGTTTTTAAATCTAGCTTGAGGTAGAATCTCAGTAAGTTATCGAAGCTGGCCTTGAACTGTCCATCTTCTGCCTCAGCCTCACGTGCTGTCATGTGGTCATGTTCTGGTTCTTGTTTCACTGCAGCTGTGAACTGCATGAGAACTTATCCTAGTTCCCATGGCAAATTCTCTTAAGAGTTTGTATAAATGCAGCATTATGTTTTCTTGTGTTCAACTAGCTGTTTCCACTGGATAAGATATATTCAGTTGGTTGTCTTAGTGAATGCTAATGTCTTTTCATATAGCTAAAACATTGTGCTTATCTTGGTCTTTTTGTGTGCCTTGCTTGTTACACAGTTGAAATGCATAATGACTTTTATATGCCTAATCGAGATATTTTGATCCTTTAACCGATTTTTGCTTAGTAACACTCTTTTGTGAGTACTAATTCAATTTATGTGTTCATACATACTAATGATTCAGGTAGATCCAAGGAGGATGCCTCTCGTATCTGGTACTTTCTCTTCCTGCAGGAGATGGAGCAGTCAATGAACATGTTGAATTCCAACCATGAATTGCCTGATGTCTCAGAGTTCATGACAAGACTCTTCTCTTCAAAATCCTCTGGCAAATCCAGTAGTGGCAGCAGTAAAACAGGCAAAAGTGGGGCTGGCAAAAGGAGGTAGTCAGGCCCGCAGCTGCCATCGCACAAGCTTGCCTATACCAGGTGGCGTCCGAGTCCTGAGGAAACCCGTGTGAAGCGACTACTGTAAACTGAGTCATCCTGAAAGTTGATCTCGTACAACTGTTGTCTATGTTGATTTCTTAACACATGTTTTGTACTTGGTACACAAGAAAACCCAGCTTTCATCCTTTGTCTGTATGAGGTCAATATTAATGTCACTGAATTAATTACAGTGTCCTATAGAAAATGACATTAATAAATTATATGAAGTACTATACATTATGTATATTAAAGAAGTCTTAATCCAGAGATAAAAAAAATTATCTTCTGTCATTCTTTACTACTTTCCTTTTTCTGGACAGTTTTCTCCTTTCATTATCTGAGCTTCGCTTTTAAAAAGAAGTGCTTAGTACATACACCATCTTTTTTATGTATGTGCCCATATGTTTCAAAATTTCCACCCTAAGACAGGCATGGTGGCTCATACTTGGAATCCTAGCACTGAAATGCTGATGCAGGAGGATTGCCTTGAAATTGAGGCCAACCTGGGCTTCAGAGTAAGATTGCTTTTCAAAAATAAAAATCCTAAGACCTACGTTCATAGTGACCATTCCCTGGTTATGAAGTGGCATGGCATTTTCCTGATGTAGTTATCATTTTATTATTATTTTTAATTTTAGAGTGTGGACATGTGGGTCAGTATAGAGCCTGCCACTAGTTCTATATTCTAGTTTCTGTCCTTGGTATTCATTTCACAAGTTTTGTCTATCAGCTGTGTGCTATGGTCTGCATTAGAATACAGAGATGTATAATAAACCAGCACCTGTCTCAGAGTGAGACAGATCCTATCAGAGTGGCCAGGGGAAAGCAGTCCAGCCAGAAGCAATGACTCCTGGCCTAAAGATGGAAAACCAACCTTAGTGTCATAGGGATACAGATCAAGTTTTTTTGTTTTGTTTTGTTTGTCTGTTTGGGTTTTTTTCAAGACAGGGTTTCTCTGTAGTTTTGGAGCCTGTCCTGGAACTAGCTCTTGTAGACCAGGCTGGCCTCAAACTCACAGAGATCCACCTGCCTCTGCCTCCCGAGTGCTGGGATTAAAGGCGTGTACCACCACTGCCCGGCTCAGATCAAGTATTTTTTGAATTGCTCTTCTTTTCAGTCTTAGAGTTCCATTTAGAGTGTTAAAGCATGACAACTTCACAATGTTTTAGTTTGGAGAACTAAATTGACTTCATAAGTCACAAAGGTTTTTACAACTTTTCTTTATGGGTTATTTAATTAAAGATAAGCCCTTGAGCCACAGTATCAGACAAGAACTGGGATAAAGGACTCTGTATTGCTTTCTTAATATTAATCAGAAAACACATAGAAGGGTTGGTTTTAAGCTCTACTTTCTCTTTTGATTATTTGTTTTTGAGACCAGGTCCTATGAACCCCAGCCTAGCCTGAAACACTTTATGTAGCCGAGACTTGCCTCAAATATGTGCTAATCCTGCCTCAGACTTGCAAATGCTGGGGTTTCAAACATGTGCTGCCATACTTTTAATAAATGCTTAAGGAGGTGGCCAAGTCCTATTAAAGTTCTTAGGTGGGGACCTGCATGGGTAGATAGAGAAAAGTTTAGGGAAAAGTGCCATGCAAGGGTAACATTGAAAGATGATAAAGATTAACCAGGTTGTCCCAGAGAACCTAGACAACAATGAGGACCGTAAGAGAGACAGAAATGGATCTAATCTACATGGGAGGTAGAAAAAGACAAGATCTACTGAGTAAATTAGGAGCATGGGGACCATAGGAGAGGGTTGAAGGGGAGGGGAGAGGCAGGGAGGGGAGCAGAGAAAAATATAGAGCTCAATAAAATAAAAAAAGAAGATTAACCAGGTGGAAGCAGAGAAGCTGCTAGAGTGGGTAACTCCTGAATTGAGGTGTGTGGTGGGGGTAGAGAGTCGGGTGGCTCATGGAGGAACTGAACAAGTACAGCTGAAAGAAAGCACCAGACTGGGGCTGATAACCATAGACTGCTGCCTGGATGCACTGCAAGCCTGAAATTACTTTGTCTTCTGGAGGGTGCCTTGTCTTTGTAAGCAAAATCATAAAAGAGCAACCTAGGTTGGGGCTGATAGTGTGGGTCAGTAATCTAGCTACTGAGGAGGCTACGGCAGGAGGATCACAAGTTCAAGGCCTTCCTAGGCTACATTGAGGATCACAGTAAGGGCAAGGCGAGGCTGGGCATCTTAATGAGACCCTGTCTTAAAACATTTAAAAAGGTTGGGGATGTAGCTCAGTGGTGAAATGCTTGCCTAGCATGTGAGAGGTCCTGGATTTAAACCCCAATACTGGAGGGAGGGAGAGTTATTGGGTCAGCCTGTATATCAAGCCCCATGATGCTCGAGGAAGAAGTTGGAACTGAATACAGACTGGGGTCAGGCCAGCTTGTGTTTGAAACAGTGGCTGCAGCTAATCATAATGAGCAGCAAGGCAAGGTGGGTCTGAAGCTGTAGCTCAGTAGGAGAGCACATCTATAGCATGAGCCAGGCCATAGTCTCAGGCTCCAGTGTCCAAATGACAATAAACAAAGAAAAAAGAAAAACTTTGAGATGTTAATTGAAGGAACACAGGCCTCCCCTTCCTGCCTGTCTTACTCCTTGCTCACCTCTGGCTCAGACTCAAAAGTTCCCATCCAAGTACTAACCAGGCCAGACCCTGTGTAGCTTCCAAGATCAAATGAAGTCAGGAACATCCAGGGTGGTATGGCTATCGGTCCAGCTTCAAATCTTTGATGAGGTCCAGCGGGGCGAATAGCATAGAGACAGCTTTTCTTTATCTGCATCCTTTTTGGAATTGGTTGGAAAGAACATGCCTGCCCTTGTGCAAGGCCTCCTAGAGATTGTTCTTGTTCCTGGTAGATGGGTAGCCTTCCTACCCTGACACAGCAGCTTCCATCCTGATGGGTCTTCCTGTTCCTATTGCTTCAGTGTATAGACCTGTAACAACATATGTGACTATGCACTTGCCTTTGAAGGTATGCTGGCTGAATTCTACAGACAACTCTTAATCTCTGTAATGCTGCCTGACTTCTGTGAGGAGTTGTGTGGGGTCTCTACAGACATCGGGGCCAGCAATGTGTTGATCCTTGTGAGACAAGAAGGAAATCTGGTTCAACACGACTCAGTAGCCGGTGAGTCTGATACCAGGCAGTTTATTTTAGACATATTTAAGTATGCTACAGTTTGGAAGAAAAGTTTCTTAGTGTAACCCAATCCTGTGTGCACCAGAAGCCATAATTACGCCAAAACTCTTCTCAAAATACATGCCACCTCTTTCATGAAGGTTGGTTTTAGAGATATGTGTTGAGGGCCTAGGGGAGGGTCTGGTGTGGTCTCCATCAAACAGCACAAATTAGCCATATCTGGTCCTAGTTGTGGGAGCTTGGAGGATCCCCCCCTCACCCCTGCTGGCCATAAAGATAACGTGAAGGTCTTCTAGACTACTAGTTACCTCAGGCCCTTCTTAGGGGAGCCAGGTATAGCCTGACCTTATACAGGGATGACCTAGGCTAGCCACCTCCATTCCCAGCCTTCTGGGCAGAAAACAGGTTGTACATTTTTTCCCTTGAAAAGACAACCTTATGTATTTAACATTCCTGGCTTCTCTAGTGCTATCTGTGAGCATAAGGACCTTTGTGCTCCCCACAGAGTCTGGTTATCAAATACACAGGTTAGGTATATCCAAAAAAATAGAAGCCTTTCAACATGTCTTGACATGTAGCATATGAAGTAGGAACCAAATGGGAAAGGAAGGGCTGCTCTCGGGCCGGGGAAGTAGCTCGGTCGGTAGGCTGCTTGTGTGGCAAGCACAGACCCCGTCTGTGTTTAATCCTTGGTACCACATAAAACGAGTGCGATGATGTGCGCAGGTAATTCTGTCAGTTGGGGAGAGTGGAGGGGCAGGAGGGGCAGAGGTTCAAAGTCATCCTCAGCTACGGAGAGTTCGAGGCTAGCTTGAGCTAGAGATGCTGTTTTGCTTGTGTTCCAGGCTGTTGATGAGAACTTGGTGAATATTGCAGTCCACACGCATCTCATCAGGATTCATTCACCCGGGTGGTGGTGGCGCACGCCTTTAATCCCAGCACTTGGGAGGCAGAGGCAGGTGGATCTTTGTTAGTTCGAGACCAGCCTGGTCTACAAGAGCTAGTTCCAGGACAGGCTTCAAAGCTACAGAGAAACCCTGTCTCAAAAAACCAAAAAAAAAAAAAAAAAAAAAAAAAAAAAAAAAAAAAAAAAAAAAAAAAAAAAAAAAAAAAAAAAAAAAAAAAAAAAAGAAAGAAAGAAAGAAAAAAAAAAAGAGGCTTAGAGAAGGGAAACATTTGTATCTGGGGAGGAGCAGGGCAGCCAGCCACCACTGGAGTGATTTCCTTTGTACTAGAGTAGTAAACAGTTGTTCTGTTCATCATCCTGTTTGTCTATATCCCTGAAGGAGGGAGCAGTATCCATTCCCTTTTGAGCCCCAAGCTCATTGCGTAGATCAATAATTATTTGTTGAACAAATGAGCAACCGAGTATAGGATAATCAGGTTGCCTGAGTGGTGACTCTTGGGTCTAAAAATATGAGGAAAGAAAGATGAATTCTCAAGAACAGTAATCTTCTTATCCTCTAAGCTGGTTGCATTTAACAGAGATAGAAAATGACAGATGCAGCCTCTTTCTGATCTATATTTAGCTAGGAGTGGGAGCTTTCTGTGTCACTTGAAGCCTTATGATTTCTTCTTTGAAGAGTCTAAGTGGCCAGATACTTTTTGTTCAAGGACCTTCAAATGGTGCTTAATAGCACTGTAAGTTCAAATAAAACATGTTTATAGATGCTAGTACGGGTGCAGGGGAAATCAAACTTTATAGACTGCTAATGGGAGCATCAATTAATTCAGGCATTGTGCAAGTCAGTGTGGAGGTTCCTCAAAAGACTAAAAATAAAGCTAGCATACGATTCAGCTACTTCTACACATATAACTGAAGGAATCAAAGAGCATCCAATGGAGATACCCACACCCCCATGTTTATTGCAGCGCCATTCAGGTCAGTCAAGTTTTAGAACCAGTAGATGTGTCTGTCGATGGATGAATGGATGAAAACAATGTGCTATACATTCACAGTGGCATTTAATCCACCATAAAGGTGAGCAAAATCATGTGGTATATGGGAAAATAGATCAAACTAGGGATTATCATGTTAGACAAAATAAACCAGATGCGGAAAGACGAAATGCTCTTGTCTTCTCTCATATGCAGAATCTGTATTAAAATAGAAAGATCGTGAAGGGAGAAGTAGGACTATTTGACAGGTGAAGAGGGACCAAGGAGGGGGAGTAGATATGGTTAAAATATATGTTTGTATGAAAATATCACAAAACATACTGCTTTATACAATTAATATATGATCATAATTTTAAAGTATGTGTGTGTACACAATAATATTTCAAGAGTAGATGATAAGATATTTTGCTGGCAGAATTATTGGTAATTTTTCATTTGTATGTTTTCTAGGAAAATATGTGTCGCTATATTAATCATTGTCTTATAAAGTTTAGTGAATATAAAACAAAACTGAAGCCAGGCGGTGGTGGCACATGCCTTTAATCCCAGCACTCGGGAGGCAGAGGCAGGCGGATCTCTGTGAGTTCGAGACCAGCCTGGTCTACAGAGCGAGTTCCAGGACAGGCTCCAAGGCCACAGAAAAACCCTGTCTCAAAAAACCAAAAAAAAAAAACAAAAAAACAAAAAAACAAAAAAACAAAAAACCACCACCACCACCAACAAAAACAAAACTGAATATAATTTTGTGTGTGTTCATGCATGTGTGTGTATATGATGTTCAGGCCAGAGACTGACATGGAGTTTCTTTCTCAATTGCTCTCCCCTTATGTTTTGAGTCAGGGTTTCTTACTGCATTTCTTTGGCTAGACTGGCTGCCCAACAAGCCCTAGGGATCCTCCTGCTTCCATCTCCCCAGTTCTGGATTATAGGTGCGCACTGGCTTTTAAGTGGATGCTGGGGATCTAAATTTAGGTCCCCAACTTTACCAACTGAACCTTGCCTGGTCCTCTAGGTTGTTTATTTGCTTGTTTGTTTTTCCAATAAGTGTTTTTGCCTGCCTGTATGTCTGTGCACCTCTTGTGCACCTAGCACCTCAAGAGGCCAGAAGAGAGCATCAGATCTCCTGAAACTGAGTTTACAGATAGTTGTAAGCCACGATGTGGGTGCTGGGAATTGAACCTGGATCCTTTGGAGGAACAGCCAGTGCTCTTAATGGCTGAGCCATCTCTCCAGCCATCTAACATCATTTCTTTTCTTATTTTTCTCAATAGGCCCTACTTCCTGGGCATCAAAGGTCCCACCCATCTGAAGACTGTCTGTCCATGGCAGACTGGGTTTCCAGGGAGGAAAGTTGTACTCAAGATACCAGAGGAAATCTGATCAGTCTTTCCCACTGATATCTTTAAGCATGTGGTGTTTTCTACTACAATCTACTGGACTTTTCAGTTGGTAATCTGGCCTATTGTTAGTATTTCATTATCAATAACTTGGTGGATTTTGACCAAAGGTAACTTTGTCTATCTTTGGATACATGAAGATCACTAAAAATAAGTACCAATTCCCATCTTGGGATATTTGAAATACATGAATGCATTTGCAACATTCTGTTAGAGGTGAAGTTGTTTCTTCTTTTTATTAGGATGTCAATGCAGATACATTTATACAAGATAATCACATTTCTAAAAGCTCTGCCAAGGACTGGGAAATGACACTCTTGGGATGGCCATTCTTAGAAGGAACATAAAGAACATCCTTGTGGATATCTAGTGGTTTGAGACTTGTTGAAGGTTAATATTAAAAAAAAGGCATTAGGATTTTTGGTAGATAGATTTCCATGATGTATAATGATGCTAAATAAGCATGGATGATTGTTGGACACAATAAGCAAAAACGAGGCTCATTTTGCTTTGGTTTTCTTTGCCTAATTTTGGATCACAGATGAATTTAAGGTTGTATTTCCCGCCCCCACACATAACTCATGAATTACTAAGGGAGATGAGTACATTTCCTTGGAGGATTATAATGACTGTCGCCTCTCTGAGTTTGACACGAACATATGAGTTGGTCTTTTGTCTGTTATCACTTACTCTCTCCATAATAACTTGTGGTGGTTTGAAGGAAAATGGCCCCCAAAGGGAGTGGCGCTATTAGGAGGTGTGGCCTTATTGAAATAGGTGTGGTCTTGTTGGAGGAAGTGTGTCACTGTAGGTGCAGGCTTTTAGGTCTCTTTTCTCAAGCTTCACTCAGTGTGACAGTCAGTCGATTTCCTGTTGCTTCTGAGTCTAAATATAGGACTCTCAGCTCCAGCACCACATCTGCCTGCATGCTCCCCATTCTGATGATAATGGATAGAATCTCTGAAACTGTACATGAGTCACCTTAGTTTAATGTTTTTATTTATAAGAGTTGCCATGGTCATGGTGTCTCTTCACAGCAATAGAAACCCTAAGACATAACTAGTTCTAGTGGATGTTTTCATAGCTTTCAGTAATAGTAGCTGCTATAGCTGGGCACAGCATGTGTCTTCTCTAGGACCCATGTATTTAGCTTTTTGGAGAGCTCTAGAACCTAATACCCAATGAAAAACTGCTTGATAGAGACATCCATGTCCACACAGCTCTTTTGTAAATTGAGGGCCCTAGGGATGGTGAGTTTTGGGGAAATAATCTCTATGGAAAAGTCAGAGCTTTATTTTTCACAGAAAGAGAAAAGTGGTGGATACTTTCTTAAAACATCAAAATATGCAGGATTTTAAAATGGATGCAAACACTGAAAAAATGGCTACGAGAATTTTAAAAAGCTTTTTATATTTAGTTATTTTGTTTGTGTGCCATCAGAGGACAATTTGCAGGAACTGGTTCTCTCTTTCCACCTCGTGGGTCCCAGAGATTGAATTTGGGTTTAGAGGCAAGCAACTTTATCTGTTGAGCCTTCTTGCTGGCCTTTGGGTTTTTTTGTTTTTTTTTGTCTTTGTTTTTTGTTTGTTTGTTTTGTTAAAGACAAAGGGGAAGAAACAGAGACTGTTACCTAGACAATGATGGAATAGGATAAAAGAAATAGAGGACAGAGGGACACTTCTCTGAGTAAACCTTAGTTTTGACTTTTACAAACATTAATACTCTACCTATTAAAAAGAAGTTAAATAAGTGTGGGGAGCAGCTAATGCTTAAAATCCTAACTCCAGCTAAGGCTGGAGAATCTTGAGTTCCAAAATAGCCAGGTCATGTCTCAAAGTAGGGGAAGGAAAGTGCAGGACCATTGTGGGACTGAGTCTGTAGATCAGCAGAGGAGCGCTTGCTTAGCATGCAAAAGGGCCTGAAAAATGCACACGCTATGAAAGGCCAAGAAAAGCTGAGGCCTTCCTCCAGATGCGAGGTTCTAAACACGCCATGGTAGAGCATTCTGTTTGGTCCTAGATTAGATCCCGGACTGGAAAAGAAATTCTTACAACAAACAACATTTGTACGAGTAGTGAAATTTGAGCAGTCTATAGACTACAAAACAACATTGTAGCAATGTCAATTTTCTTGATTTTCTTTGTTTTGCAGTAGTTACATAAAGTAACATTGTTCTTAAGAAACAAACATGGAGACATTCCAAGGTAAATTGACACATGGAGAAAACCTACTCTAAGACAGGTGAGGAAAAAAAATCGTGACAGCTGTGCACACTGAGAGAGAGCACACTAACAGGACAAAACTTTAATGGGTTTGTAAAATAGATAATGGGTAAAGAGTTGCTTCTAGTATTTATTCAGCTTTTATATAAGTTCAGAATTCAAAAGAATTTGTTCTTAAAATGTGCTTCTGGCTCCTTTCATAACACATTTACTCACTTCCCTGTCTAGATTTTCTTAAATTAGCAAAGAGCTTGCATAACTCTGAACTTTACTGATGAGATGACATGAAGGAGAGAGAAATTACAATCACAAAATTGTAATGAAATGACGGGGGAGAAAGTGAGGCTGTTCCTGTTGGCACAGGGCCTCTGAGAAGAGCTGGGCTTCCAGGTTTGTCCCTCATCCCAGTCCTACAGGAGAAAGGAAGACTTTAAGCCACAAACTTTTTAATCATCATTATTTAATCTTAATTTGATCATTGGTAACGGCACAACACAGAAAGTAGCAACAGGGATGTGTGTTCCATATTGTGTGCCCTATTGTAAAAGGGAAGGCCATGCAGAGCTGGGTAAGACCCTGGTACAAATTGGGTCCATCATGCTGACCAGAGACGATTCTCCAGTTTTAACCCTTTTCATGGAATCACTGGGTGGTTGAATGTCTTTAATATCCAGAACAATGTGAGCACAATATGCTTTGCTGTGATTCGGATATTTAAAGTAGACAGCTATATGCCCCAACCCAGGGGTTTAGGTGCAGATTTCACAATACAAATAACTGACAGCATCATCCTCAGAGGACACTCGCCAGAGGAGCAAAGCGGAGGAATGCTGACAAGGTGCTTTGTTTAACCAAACAGGAATGGAAAACTGGGACTTGTCACCAAGTTCACAGCCAAAGAGAAACAAATCACATTATTAGCAACACATAGCATCAGTAGATAACTAGTTAAAGCTGAACACAGTTTACCACAGACAGAGCTCAAGAGGCTGGGATCTGGGATCCTAGCCCAGAAGGCCTAGGTTAGTATACACCTTGCCCGCTCACCCAGTACATGTCATTGACAGTTGATTCTTTACATTCTGAAGGCCCCACTCAAGGCCTCGACTCTAGGAAACTTTGGTTTCCTCTAGTGGTTTTGGGGTACGCTTTGTCTGTGTTAATCGGCATGAGTAGCCTTGTGAACCTGGCTACTTTCCAAAGTCAATAAGGATCAGTTTCACAAAGATAAACTAAAAACACTCATTTTGTGTGATGGTGGAGCAATACTCCCTCCACTCCAGCTCTGGATTCCTTTGCTTTAACTGCCTTATCCCTCTCCTGTGACTGATGAATACCCTATATAGGATTAAAATGCCATTTTCATGGAAAGATTTCCAATTCTGCCAGCAGCCAAGGCCTTAAAGGAAGAGAATCAAGCACATCTACAGCTGGTAGAGCAGGTTTCCGAATAAAGCCACACCCTCCTGGTGGCACGTAGGTCTGGGAACTCTGTCTTAGAGGTTTGAGCCAATTAATATTTTTCTATTAGTTTCTTGGCAGGTAGGAACCTGCCCTTCACAAAGACTCCACAGCTATGGTGCATCAAACATGTTCCATCTCAACATCAGGTCTCTGCAGGATAGAATTAGGTCCTATCTACCTGGGTATATTAGCCTTGTCCTGCCCAAGAGTTCCCCATTCTGAAGGCTCCTTGGTATGTAACTCTGTTCTGTTCTTCCAGGGTTGGAGGAAGAACTCAGGCACACATCTATTTCCCAGGAAATCAGGCCAATTTTCTCCTCCTCCTCCTCCTCCTCCTTCTCCTCCTTCTTCTTCTCTTATTTTTTCTTCTTTTGCCATCCTTTTAGCAAATGAGGTTGAAACAGAGCTGGCTTCCACTAAGTGAAATGAAATCCAGATTTTTTTTTTCTTTTTTGAAATAGGATCTTGCTATAGACAAAGCTGCCTCCATGGCTCAAGTGCAGGGATTACAGGTATGTTCCACCACACCCAGCTGAAGTGTAGAGAATTTTTTAACACAGTGTCAAATAATAGCAGATCTAACTAGGAAGTTTCCGAGAACATTTCTCCACCTGGCAGTTCTTCATGTAGCTCTGCACTGCTTTTACTGTGGATCTTTCATTAATTTAACTTATTTCATAGCTTTAATTTCTTATACATGTATTTATGTTTAGAATCATCAAAGAAGCATCTTAGATTCAATTTTTTTTTCCTCTCCTGGTTCTAAAACTCAAATCCAGGGTTTTGAGCATGCTGGACAAGCACTGTCCAATGAGCACCACTCCATTTCCAGTTTGTTTATATAAAAATACTTCAGTTAAATAGTTCCATTAAACTCAGTTTTTAAATAATTCCATTGTACAAATGTATGTTGATAATTTTTGTTTTTATGTCACTCTAACTTACACTTAGCTTTTAAGATGAAACTTATATTTAAACAATGTTTGCTTTGGTGCTGAGGGTCGAATTCGGTGCCTCATGGATGTGGAGGAAAATGTCGCATCACTGGGCTTCTCCTAGCCAAAGCATTCATATTTAAGGACATAACCAACTGCACCGAACTCTCAACGGTAAGTTTCTGAGCTTCTCACTTTTGGGTGAATTTGGGTAGGACTGAGCAAGGAAGTCATTTCTTTCAAATATGAAAGACTTATAAGAGAGGAAGGGAGAGAGAGAGAGAGAGAGAGAGAGAGAGAGAATATTCCCTTCTGTTTGCCCAAGTAGCATTCTTTCCCAGCACAAGACCGTAACCTGCGCATGTCTGGGTGTGTTAGGGGTTGAATGAGGGGGGATTGGGAGCTTCAAAGACCCTTAATGAAATGTCAAAGCATGGAAGGAATCCTATTTGTATTCCATGCTTTGTGTCTGAATTGTCCTGAGAAGAGATTAGAAAGCACTTCCCCTGAAAACAACATAAAAGACCCAACATTCAATATCCTGGAGAGGATCCTTACTGGACAGGGCTGTTATACAATCCGTTTCTCCTGGGAACACAGCATATTTAGTAAATGACTCCAAATGGGCACCAAAAGTGATACACAATATTTGTTTAGAGAAATAATTACCTCATTGATAAAACACAAAAATAACTTGATCATCATTAGAAGCAGAATAGAAGCCCCTTTAGGAGACCAAGCGTGCCAGTGTGCTAGCGTCAGCACCCTTCTTGACTCAGGACTCTGAGAAACTGATGGTCTGTGGGAATCACCATGGTTTCACTGGGTACAGGCGTTGTCATTGCTCTGAAAGGGAGGGTGAGAGCATCGTTCTGCATATGAACAGAAAAACATGCCACAGTACAAAGCACGTGATAGCTGCATAATAAGTGCTGATTAAATTACAACGAGTGATAGTCTTAGAAGCCAGTTGAATATCATTCTTATCCAGGGGCGACAGTGGCTTACAATCTCCTGATTCTCACTGGTGTAAGACAATTTCACACAGACACATACACATCCCACAATAGTCTATGACAGAATGCCACAGGGGAAGATTTCCATCTGGTCCGTACTGTTCTGCACAGATCAGTTCCCAAAAACATTGTCCACTATGACTCAAATGTACTTCCAGAGCAGGGCCCTGAGTCTGTCTCTCTGCTCCACCAGCAGACTCTACTGGCATCAGGTGACTTTGGTAATAGACAAGACTCACTTCACGTGGCAGTTGTTGCTGTGTGTGTGACTCTTCATTCGACCACAGACCTTGAGCCTTGACAAGTCTTCTGGGACTCACAATGGCAGATGGCGTCCTTGAAAGCAAGCAAACCAGACCATGGTTATGATTCTTTCGAGGGGAGTTGCTGACTTTTCAGGGTAGCTTGCTGTTCCCTTGCCAGTACAGTTTTTCGTCTGCTTTTTTCTTTTTCCACCGGCAGAGGAGCAGCATCTTAAAGGTCTTCCTGAAGGTTCTGTTGCAGAGAGCATAGCAGATGGGATTGACAGTGCTGTTGACGTAGCACAACCAGTAACCCAAGTGCCACAAGGTGACAGGGACACACTTGTCACAGAAGGTAGAAACCAGGACCATGATGTTATAAGGGGTCCACGTGATGATGAAGGCCAGGAGGATGGCACTCAAGGTCTGGGCTGCTTTCCTCTCTTTGACTAGGACCATTCTCTTTCGTTTGGTCATTTGATGGCTGAGGTTGGGATCCAGGCCTTTCGTGGAAGGGTCTTTGGACACCGGGAAGGTACAGGGCATGATTTTCACCTTGCGACAGCCATTGTTAGTCTCCTGGGTCCCATCAGCTTTTACCACCAATCGGAACTTGTAGGCAACACACTTCTGACTCTTGAGTCTGTGAGCAGTAGCCGGGGACAGGAAGTACTTGGGAGTGTCATAGTCATTGTTTTCAGTCTGAGCATTCACAAAAGTTTCCTTGGTCTCTTCAGTGCTGAATTCCTTCCTCGGGCTTTCCTTGGCCTGGTTCTTGTAGACCACTTGGAAGACAGGGTCAGTGGTGGTCTTGGCCTCATCCTCTGAGGAGGCATAGCTGCTACAGGTAGTGACCTGCTCAGCCTTGTCCCAGTCAGCACTTAGGCCCGTGGCCTGGGTTGGCTTTCCTGTGGCTGAGGTTCTTCTGCGGGAGGATGACCAGTCATTCCTTTCCCTCTGGGCCAGGCTGGGTCTAGGGCAGCTAAAGAAAGATCTGAGCAGGGTCCTGTGAGCCGGCTTTCTTTTCTTGGCTTCTGCCACAGAATCAGAACCCTGGAGGTCAGCCAGGTCCTTGGTTCGCTTCTCCGTTTCCCTGTAGATCCGGCAGTAGAGTATGGTCATGACGGAGACAGGGATGTAGAAGGCAGCGATGGCAGTGCCGAAAGTAATGGTGGGCTCAGAGAGGAATTGGATCTGGCATTCATCGGGTGGTACAGTCCGCTTGCCCACCAAGTACTGCCAGCAGAGGATTGCTGGCGCCCAGAGGATGAAGGAGATGAACCAGGCCAAGCCGATCATGATGCCTGCTCTTTTTGGGGTACGCTTGGCCCGGTATGTCAGTGGTCTTGTGATGGAAAAGTAACGGTCAAAGCTAATCACCAGAAGGTTCATGACAGAAGCATTGCTAGCAACATAGTCCAGTGCAAGCCAAAGGTCACAAGCCAGACTCCCGAGAACCCAGCGTCCCATGAGGATGTAGGTCGTGTAAAGGTTCATGGAGAAGACCCCAATGATGAGGTCTGCGCAGGCCAAGCTGAGCAGGTAATAGTTGTTAACTGTCTTGAGCTGACTGTTGACTTTGAAGGAGATCATGACCAAGACATTGCCCACAATGGTCATCAGGCTGACCACAGCCGTCACCGCTGCAATAGTGATGACTTCCCAAAGCCCATGGTGTTCCAAAGCCTGGTGATTTACTGGGGTGCCATTGACCGTGGTTTCGTTGTGGTAAGATTCCCCCTCCATCCTGGTTCAGGAAGTTGAATTCGGATTTAGTCTGAGGTTTGGAGCTGCTCTGTTCTGCCTCTCCTCTTCTCGGGCAGTATCTGGAAGAGACATAAACAGGTCATCTCCACTTATCACAGTTCTGCGTGATTTTCTTCGCCATTCGTGATCCATCATTACTACCAGATATGAAATGTATGCAGAGGAAGATTCTGGATTGTTGAACTTTTTTTCTTAGAAAATGACTTAATTTATTATCACACTATTGTTAGAACTGATAGTGTTGAGATAGTTAAGTATAAGGTAAAAGGCAAAATAAATTTGAAAAACATATATATATACATATACACATCATCATTACATTGGATAACAGTATAGTAATATATGTATATATTTTTATCATTGCAAAATTATTCTGCTTAATGAACAAGTATTGGCTTTTTAAAAACTTTATTTTATTTATTTAGTATACAATAAATTCTGCCTACATATATGCCTGCATGCCAGAGGAGGGTACCAGATGCCCTCTTATTATGGATGGTTGTGAGCCACCATGTGGTTGCTGGGAATTGAAGTCAGGACCTATGAAAGAGCAGTCAGTGCTCTTAAATGCAGAGCCATCTCTCCAGCCCAAATATTGGGTTTTAATTATAAAACTTTTCAATTAAAAGTATTTTTCAAAGAAAAATTCTCTGCCATTTTTATACATGTAAAAATGAATTTTGGTCACCTTCGTGCCCCAATGCCCTCTCTCTTTCCTCTCCTTCTCCCCTTGAAACCATTTTTCTTCCACAGAAATCTCTGGACCTTCAGTAGCATTTTTATCAAAGTATCACTAGTTCTTCGAGAATTTCGTATGATGTGTTGTGAGCATATCCACTCCCTCCCACAATCTCTCCCAGATCCCTTCCCTTCCCTACCCACCCAGCTTTGTGTCCTTTTAATTTTTTTTGGTGAATTATCATTTGCATTTTAATGCACCTCAATGCCTGAGTACCATTCATATATGTGAAACTGCTGCCCTCTTGTGGCAATGTTTTTAAAAATGGGGTTGGGAAGATGAAGGTGAGAAAGGGATGAATATAATTGCTTAAAAGACTGGGTGGGAGAGGGTGGGTGGTGGGGGTGAGGGATAGTAGGGTGGAAATGAAGGGTGTGGTTGCGGGTAGGGCGGGGGGGGGATAGGGTGGAGGTGGCCTGTGGGTGTGGTAGACTTGAATGCTGGGGCTAGAAAATGGAAATGAACATTGGAGGGAAGCGGCAGGCTTAAAATGCGACCGCTCACAATAGGTTAAAAGCCAAGGGGAATTCCTATTGAAGGAATGTGAGAAGAAACAAAGTTTGCGGCATGTCTTTTTTTTTTTTTTTTTTTGGTGGCTCTTTTAAAGTAACGAACATCTAACTTCTGACACATAGAGAAGAAGCGCATGCAGTCTAAGCTCATTTCAGTTAAGAGATGGCTTCTTGGAGTGGGTGGGGATGGGAAGAGGGACTGGGAGGGAGAGGAGGGAGGAAGGAGAAACTGATTGAGCTGGGAAAAATTAATTAATTATTTTTTTAAAATTGGAGGGCGGGGAAGATGGCTTCTCATTGTCTATGAAGTAATAATATCTGAGGCCAGATTTTAACCGATGCTTTAAAAACACTGTTTACTAGTGCTAGATGCCTTGGAGCATAAAAGAGTCTCAGGTACATGAACTGAGAGACTTAATCTTGTTCATCCTTAAACAGCATCCAGGAAGAAAGTGAAGCCTTCAGGTCAAATTCTTGGGACAAAAAGGTCATTCTTGAGGATACTAAATAGTTGCACTGTTGCTGTAGAACAGGAAAGCTGGTGAGACAGCTTATACTTAAGGACTAAACTGGAGCCCGTGGATTCATGTGTGAAGCTTGTCTCCTAGTACAGGGGTGGGCGGGGGGACTCTCTTCCTTTCTGTCTTGTGTGGTATCCCCAGACTTTGGGGAATCTATCATTTTTCTATGTGTGCCATGTCATAAAAAGCCTAGGAAGTACTGCTGCAGTTAGGTTTATGAGAAAATCAGAAAGCCCAGAATTCCTTGGCAGTTAGCAAACCCCTCCCAATAGAAGTAAAAACAAGATTATGTATTTATCTTTGCATTCCTAACGGAAGCATATTTTTCTGTAAGCAATAGGAAGAAAATGTCTTAAAGAGGCAGGGACACACTGCATGCATCAAGCAAAGCTGAAAAATGTAGTAAGATGAGGACTGATACATGAGCCTGGGTTTAGTTCCAAGGAGATAAGAATGCATCTTGGTAAGTTGTTTGGGGCTGTGGTGCTCGTGACATATGGGAAAGAGGGACCAGGAGGAGCAGAGTGGGAGGAAGCTATGCTACGACTGCACGCTTGTCTGTGGACCAACTTCGTGCCTGTATGCAATACCAATTGAAGGCCAGAAGAGGGAGTCTCTTAGGACTGGAGTTACAGACAGTTATCCACTGGTTGGATGCTGTGAATCAAACCCTGGTTTTCGGGAAGAGTAGTCAGTGCTTTTAAGCATTAAGCCTTCTCTCTAGCTGGCCTTTTCTTATTTTTTTTTTGAGACAGGGTTTCTCTGTAGCTTTGGAGTCTGTCCTGGAACTAGCTCTGTAGACCAGACCAGGCTGTTCTGGAACTCACAGAGATCCTCCTGCCTCTGCCTTCCGAGAGCTGGGATTAAAGGCGTGCACCACCACTGCCCGGCAATAACTTGAACCAGTTTTTTTTTCTTTTGGTTTTTTCGAGACAGGGTTTCTCTGTAGCTTTGGAGCCTATCCTGGAACTAGCTCTTGTAGACCAGGCTGGTCTCAAACTTACAGAGATCCGCCTGCCTCTACCCCCCAAGTGCTGGGATTAGAGGCATGCGCCACCACCACCCTTTTCTTATTTTTAAAGAAAGGTGGAAATAATCTACTTTTTCATGTTCATGAGAATGGCGGCACATTCGAAGGTAAAAACCGACACATGGGAGAGACTGAGAGAGATTCTGGAGTGAGCTGGTGAGTGAACTGGCATAGGACCTAATGTGGTAATAGAAGTAACCCTGCCACTAGAGCAGAGGCCCCACTATAGTACCCCGAGGGAAGGGGGAGTATATGACACCAGCTGCAGTGTTTGGAAGAGGTGGAGATTACCTTCTGATCACATCCGCCTTTAAGAAATAGAAAGCCTAGCCAACAGCTTAGAGTGGGGAGGGAAGGTGGTAGAAGTCTGTCCTGTGTGTTTTAGGGATTGGTTCCATTTGAGGAGTTGCCTAGCCCTGAGCCAAGCCCTCGAACCCCCTTAACATTTCATCATTACCTGACAGGTTTTCCCTTTCCTTCATCTCCAGCACAGTGTGGACAGAACTTGGGGCTCAAAGAGTAGCTCTGGTCAGCTCCCCTTCATCTGTAACCTGTGAGCACCCCTCAGCAACAGATGGAGATGTTTTAAATACACAACAAATGAAAAGCTAGGCTTTCTAGGGCAGGCCTGTAACTCCAGCTGCGCTGCAGGCTTAGACAGAAGGGTGGACCATTCAAGGGCCTGCCTGGGCTACAGGGTCAGTAAAAGGCTTTCGGTGCAAATGACTGAGATACTCTTTCAAAAGAAAAAGTAAGGGTGGCCTTCTTTCTGGGAAAACCTACCGATGTTTCTCCATTTTCTTTTTCATACACTCAGCATAGGAGGCAGCTAAACTATTTAAAAGTCTGCCTGTTTACAGAGGGAGAATCAAGAAGTTGTACTTGTTCTATGAGATTTGTATTTGCAAGGGGTCAATGATTTGCTTTAGAACTATCCCAAACAGCCAGGAAGTGGTGGTGCACGACTTTAACCCCAGCGCTTGAGACACAGAGGCAGGAGGATCTCTGTGAGTTCAAGGCTAGCCTGGTCTATATAGTGAGCTCCAGGCCAGCCAGGGCTACATAATGAGACCCATTTGAATTAAAGAAAGGAAGGAAGGAAGACGAAAAGAAAGAAGGGAAGAACTATCATAATATTTTCTTTTCCAAGTAGCGAGAAACTGTAAGCTCCATGGTCTTGGGTTAGTATAGTGATGCTTTATTTATGCTTTAATAAATAAAGCTTGAAAGACCAGAAGGGCAAAGCTAAGCCCCTAGAGGTCACGCAGTGGTGGCACACACCTTTAATCCCAGGATTTGGGAGACAGAAGCAGATGGATCTCTTTTTGAGTTCAGGGCCACCCTGGACTACACAAGATCAATGCAGAAACCAATCCAGGTAGTGGTGGATTATACCTTTAATCCCAGTACTAGGGAGGCAGTCATATGCCTCTAATCCCAGCACTGGAGGGAATATAAAATGAGTGGAGAAAGAGGCTTAGGTTTTAGTTTGCGGTTGCCAGCCTTGGTAGAGGTGAGACTTCTCTAGTGGCTTTGCTGCTTTGCTTTTCTGGTTTTTGGGTTGAACCCCAATTTCTGTCTCTGGGTTTTTATTACTTGTGGTATAGGCTAGGACTTATGAAGACTTCTTGGGAGACCTAAATGAAAGCTCAGATATTACTTGATGATAGTGATTTTCCAACCTGACTATGTATCACAGTTGCCAGCAAGTTGACTGAAACAGATCACTGGGCTTGATCCTCAAACTTGTGGCTGCAGGGATGTTTAGGAGTTTGTATTTCAACAAGTGACACTATGCAACTACACAGTTTGAAAACAACTACAGAATGAATGGATTTTTTAGGCAGAGGCTGCTTGTTCATTTTCCAGCCAGACCCGAAATAATCACACAGAAATTGTATTAATCAAAACACTGGCCTAGGATTCTTATTAACTTATTATTCTTATTATTAATTGTTATTAATTATTCTTATTACGCTTAGGATTCTTATTAACTAACTCTTACATATTAAACTAACCCATTTCTATTATTGTGTATTTTACCACAAGGTTCATGGTTTACCAATAAGATTCCAGGGTGTCTGTCTCCTTTGGCAGCTACATGGCATCTCCTTGACTCTGCCTTCTTTTCTCCTCTATCTCTGCTTGGATTTCTCACCTTTCTCTATTCTGCACTGTCATAGGCCCAAATAGCTTCTTTATTAATCAATGGTAATAAAATATTCACAGCATACAGAGAGGAATCCCACATCACCTCCCCTATTTTTATCTAAATAAAGAGGAAGGTTTTAACTTTAACATAGTAAAATTACATACAACAAAACAGGTACTAAGCAAGAATTACAGTTACAATATTTATATTTATTTTATCATTTATTATAACTAAGGAAGACTATAATTATAATTATCTATTTTTTTAATTCCATTAAAGACTCTAGAAAAATATAATATTACCTAAGTAAACAGGAATTGTAAGTTGCATTGTGTTCAACATCCAAAACTCTAGAATTGGCAGAGACGTCTCACTGCCTGGATAGCCACCCAAAGTTTTTTGTAACATTGGTGCATCCATCTTTAGCTTATAGGTTCATAGTATCTGGCAGACTTTTTTATGAAGCAGGAAATTTTAAAGACAAAATTGGCAGTTTGTCAGTCACTTTTTTGTGTGTCCTGCAGAATGTCTGGCAGACTCTCTTATTAAGCAGGAACCTGAAAGACTCTCTAACCTTTTTTAGGCAACTTCAGCAGTCATTATTTTTTTTTTTTTTGCGGGATCTGCATGTCCTGTTTATACAGCATACCATCATACCACCAAGCAGTCTAGCAGGGTTTTTTTGTTTTTTGTTTTTTGTTTTTTTTTGTCCAAATGGCTAGCAAACTCTATAAGGAGCCTCTTTGATGCCCTTCATCCTCTTGAAATAGATTGGTGCAGCCAGGAGCAGATGTGTCTCATTGTCATGAAAAATTCTAAGTTTTTAAAAACATTTTAGATGTCATATTTTGTTAATCTTGGAAAGGTTTGAAAATACCTATCCATCTGAAATATATCTCTGTACATCTAGAAAGCCTAACTAACATGGCTGCCAGCTTGACCATCATAGATGACTCTCTATTAACCTGTATTTTTGATTATATGTTACATTTTTAAATGAGCTGTATAAACACAATACCTTAATCAAGAGCAGAAATATATATGTAACAAAATTGACCTTAAATTTGTACCAATAAACCAAAATCCATACCAATAAAAAGTATTCATCTCTATAGCATATTCCCCTTTAAATGTAAACAAACATTTATGAACAATCATTTAGGGAATTTTTTAAAAAGTTTTTTTAGGTTTCACCTTCCCCCGCCCCCACCCCATCCACTCCTCAGAGAGGGTAAGGCACATTGCTTTGGGGAAGGTCCAAGGCCCTCCCTACTATATCTACGCTGAGCAAGGTATCCATCCAAAGAGAATAGGCTCCCCAAAAGCAAGGACAAGCAGTCTGCCCCAGCCATACAACTGTCACCCACATTCAGAGGGTCTAGTTTGGTCCTATGCTGGTTCTTTCCCTGTCCGGCTGGAGTTGGTGAGCTCCCATTAGCTCTGGTAAACCGTTTCAGTGGGTGTCCCCATCATGGTCTTGACCTCTTTGCTCATAATCTCACTCTTCCCACTCTTCAACTGGACTTTGGGATCTCAGCTCAGTGTTCTGATGCAGGTATCTGCCTTTATTTTCATCAGTTGCTGGATAAAGGTTCTATGGTAACATTTAAGATATTCATCAATCTGACTATAGGGCAAGACCAGTTCAGATACCCTCTCCACTATTGCTTAGGGTATTAGCTGGGGTCATCCTTGTGGAGTCCTGGGAATTTCTCTAGTAACAGGTTTCTTGCTAGCCCTATAATGGCTCCCTCAATCAAAATATCTATTTCCTTGCTCTCATCTCTGTCCTTCCCCCATCTTGAGCATCCCACTCCCTCAAGTTCTCTTCCCCTTTCCCTTCTCCTCTCCTCTTCCCCTTCTACTCTCTCTTCTCCTCCCACCCCCATGCTCCCAATTTTGTCAGGAGATCTTGTCTATTTCCCCTTCCCAGGGAAATTTATCTGTTTTTCTTAGGGTTCACCTTGTTACTTAGCTTCTCTAGGGTCGTGAACTATAGGCTTGTTATCTTTTGTTTACAGCTAGTATCCACTTATGAGTGAGTACATACCATGCTCATATTTCTGGGTCTGGGTTACCTCACTCAGGATGTTTTTTTTTCTAGTTCCATCCATTTGCATGCAAATTTCAAGATGTCATTGTTTTTTTACCACTGAGTAGTACTTCACTGTGTAAATGTACCACATTTCTTTATCTGTTCTTTGATTGAGGGGAATCTAGGTTGTTTCCAGGTTCTGGCTATTGCAAATAATGCTGCTATGAACATAGTTAAACAGATGTCCTTGTAATATGATTAAACATCCTTTGGGTATATGCCACCAAAGAGTGGTATTTCTGGGTCCTGAGGTAGGTTGATTCTGACAAACTATCATATTACTTTCCAGAGTGGTTGTATAAATTTGCATTCCCACTGGGGTGGTTGGCTCTTGACTCCCTTGACTCCACCCTTCTTTCTCCCTGTTTTCAGTTTGGCTTTCTCACATAACTATATTCTGCCTTGCTATAGGCCAAAGTAGCTTTTATTATCAACCAATAAGAGCAATACAAATTCACAGCGTACAGAAAGGTTATCCCACAGTAGATGTTGGCTGGTTACTCCCAGAAGCTTTGAGCCACCATGGCATTAGCATATCTTGCAGGCAAAATACCATCGTAGATCAGAGGTCGTGGCTGGGTTGGTATTTACATTTTTCCTTTGGTAGCATGCAGAATACCTTCTTATACCAAAGACACTAGCATGTATGGGTGAAGGCTCTAAGTAGGCACCAGCTCAACTTCACCATGTTCAAAGAATTGTGTAGTTATTGTCCTCAGCAATAGGGCCTTCCCATCAGTTTGTGGAGTGCAACCTATTGTCTTGGCAATAGCCTAGGTTGTTTGGGGGGGGTTTATGGAACCCCTTTGTCTAACAATTCAATTAGATGCAACCCATTCTAGGTCCTAGAAGTTTCATTTAGTGACAAAAGATGTCTTGTTGGGGTTCTGTCTTCCCCTTTATTTGGCAGTTCCATGTAGAATGCTTTCATGTATGTATATGTTTTAGGAAGTTTCTACTGTATTAGTTTCCCATACTACCATGCAAATGGCCCTGAATTTTAGCTGTTTCTTTTCACATTCCCTTCCTCATCCCCCTTCCCTCCCCCTCCTGACTTGATCCTCCTATTACAGCCCCTTCCATGCCAATCCATCCATAGCTATCCTATTTCCCTTTTCAAGGTAGATCTATCTGTCCTCCCCCACACCAGACCTTTACTCTATACCTAACATCTGTGGTTCTATGAGTAGTTTGGTTTTCATTGACTTAACAGCCAATGTGCACATATAAGCAAATGCATACCATATTTGTCTTTTTCGATCTGGGTTACCTCACTCAGGATGATTTTTTTTCTATTTCTATCCATTTACCTGTGAATTTCATGATTTCATTTTTAATGGCACAGTAATGCTCCATTGTGTAAATGTAACACTTTTTTTTTTTTTAAAAAAAATCCATTTATCTGTCGAGGGATATCTAGGCTGTTACTAATTTTTGACTGTTATACATAGGACAGTAGTCAGGCAGTAGTTGTGCACATCTTTAATCCCAGCACTTGGGAGGCAGAGGCAGGCAGATCTTTGTGAGTATGAGGCCAGTCTGGTCTACAGAGTGAGTTCCAGGACAACCAAGTCTATCTGGAAAAACCCTGTCTTGAAAAACAAAACAAAAACAAAAAGATAGGGCAGCAATGAACATGACTGGGCAAGTGTCTCTGTGGTAGGATGAAGCCTGACTTAGGTATGTGCTCCAGAGTGATGTAGCTGGATCCTGAGGTAGACTGATTCCTGTCTTCCCAAGGAACCACCACACTGATTTCCATCGTGGCTGTGCAAGTTTGAAGTCTGCCAGCGATAGATGCATGTTTCCCTTACTACACTAGCACTAGCTGTCATTTGTTTTATTGATCTTCGTCATTCTGATGGGTATAAGATGAAATCTCAAAGTACTTTCAATTTGCTTTTCCCCGATGGCTAAGGATGCTGAACATTTCTTTTTCTTTTTTTTCAAGGTTTTCTTTTTTAAATAGATTTTTATTGAGCTCTACATTTTCTCTGCTCCCCTCCCTGTCTCTCCCCTCCCCTTTAACCCTCCCTCAAGGTCTCCATGCTCCCAATTTACTCAGGAGATCTTGTCTTTTTTTTACTTCCCATGTAGATTAGATCTGTGTATGTCTCTCTTAGTGTCCTCATTGTTGTCTAAGTTCTCTGGGATTGTGATTTGTAGGCTGGTTTTCTTTGCTTTATGTTTAAAAACCACTTATGTGTGAGTACATGTGATAACTGTCTTTCTGTGTCTGGGTTACCTCACTCAAAATGATGTTTTCTAGCTCCATCCATTTTCCTGCAAAATTCAAGATGTTGTTATTTTTTCTGCTGTGTAGTACTCCATTGTGTAAATGTACCACATTTTCCTTATCCATTCTTCGGTCGAGGGGCATTTAGGTTGTTTTCAGGTTCTAGCTACAGAATGGAAAAAGATCTTCACTAACCCCACATCAGACAGAGGTCTGATCTTCAAAATATACAAAGAACTCAAGAAATTTGTCATCAAAAGAACAAATAATCCAATTAAAAAATGGAGTACAGACCTAAAACAGAGAACTCTCAGCAGAGAAATCTAAAATGGCTGAATGACACTTAAGGAAATGTTCAACATCCTTAGTCATCAGAGAAATGCAAATCAAAACAACTCCGAGATTCCATCTTACACCTGTAAGAATGGCCAAGATCAAAAACACTGATGACAACTTATGCTGGAGAGGTTGTGGGGTACAGGGAACACTCCTGCATTGCTGGTGGGAATGCAAGCTGGTACAACCCTTATGGATGTCAGTGTAGTGACTTCTCAGGAAATTAGGAAACAACCTTCCTCAAGATCCAGTAATACTACTTTTAGGTATATACCCAAAGGATGCTCAATCGTGCCACAAGGACATGTGCTCAACTGTGTTAATAGCAGCTTTGTTTGTCATAGCTGAACATTTTTTTAAGCGTTTCTCAGTCATTTGAGTTCCCGCTTTCGAGAATTCTTTGTTTAAATCTGCATCCCACATAGAGACCCACAGTCAGACAATATGCTGGGAGTGGGATACCTTAGAATACTAAGCCCTAAATGGGATGTCTTCATCAAATTCCTCCCCTCAAGGCAGAAGAGGCCTAGAGAGAGTGTAAGAGCCTGAGCGGATGGAGGACAGCAAGGAAGCAAGACCCTCCAGATCAACAGGCTTGATGGCACATGACCTCACAGAGACTGCAGCAGCACGCAGAGGGCCTGCACAGATCTGCACCAGATGGGGTCCTAGGGCTGAAAGAAGTGAAAACATGTCCCCATTTCTAACCCACAAGTTATCTCCGACTGATAATTACTTGCAAATGAAAGTTTAGTTTCCTCAAAGGGAAACAAACTACTCCTAAGTGTAGACTGCTCAGCAGTAGATGGCCAACAGAAGGTGAGCTCAATGGCGTCTTTGGAGGTTGTCTGACAATTTTTATTATTATCTTATTTTTAATTTTATTTATATTTATTTTCAAATTTTTTCTCTCTTTTTAGCTTATAGGTCCTTTGCATTATAATTTCCAGTTTAGTGTTTTTATGGTATTCCCGAGTGTGCAAATAAGTGAGTCTCTGCATCTATTTCTTGTGCCTTTTCTTGGACTCTTTCCTTTCTATTTGTCTGTTTTGTCCTATTCTGATGTGTTAGTTTTTGTTCTATCCCTAGATACCTGTTTTCTAATAAGAGTTATAAAGAGGGTGGATCCAGATGGGAGGGGAGGTGAGAGGAAGTGAATGAAGTAGAGGGAGAATATAATACATAAGAAAAAAAATCTATTTTCAATAAAAGGGGGAAAAACATATTTAGATTGCTTTGGGTTAAAAAATGTAAGGCCATAGTGACTTTTTGAGATAAACCTTCATAAACATTCTTGTTAATTTTCTTGATGAAAGGTTATGAACATTATGAAGGCATTTTATATACATGTAAAGAAATAAGTAAAGGCAAGGAAATCTCCATTCCTTACTAAAGCATTTATTTGAATAAAATGTGCCTATTATACTTCCTCTAATAATGGTTATTGTTAGGACATTTTGTTCAAATGTTGTATGGCATGCTTGTTGAAATATAAAAATCAAGTCTTATCTAATAAAAATACTATATTATGTGTTTTTGTTGGCTAGAGGTAGGAATCAAATGTATTTGCTTATTTGTAATTTCCTGACATTAGCTCTCACTGATGAAAAATGAAATCAGTAACAACAACAACAAAATCGAAGGTACAACCGGAATTTTAGAGAAAGTGAGAGAGAGGAAGATAGCCATCAAATTACTGTCCTCCACCACGTGAGGAGACAGCAAACACATGGGCCTCACCGGACAGCACATTTGCTCATACCCTGCTCTTGGACTTGACAGCTTCAGATCTGTGGGAAGCCAGATTTGTTTGTGAGCTTCCTAGTTCAAGTTTTTTTTTTTGTTTTTTTTTTTTTTTTTTTTTTGCCATAGTAGGCCAAAAGAACTCAGATTGCTCACTTCCCAGTGTGTAAGCCTTGCTTTGAAGAAATTTGACAATTTCTGTTGTGTAAAAATCTCCATAATGCCTTGGTAGTTTGAAAGAAAATGACTCCCATAGGGAGTGGCACTATTAGAAGGTGTGGCTTTGTTGGATTAGATATGCCCTTGTTGGAGGAAGTAAGTCACTATTGGGGGCAGGATTTGAGGTCTCCAGTGCTCAAGTGACCTCAGTGTGTGGCACACAGACTCCTTCTGCTGCCTGGGGATCAAAATGTAGAACTCTCAGGTCCTTCTCCAGCCCCATGTCTGCTGGCCTGTCGCCATGGGCCACTGTGATAATAATGGACTACACCTCTGAGACTGCAGGCTAGAGTTATGTGGTCATAGTGTCTCTTCACAGCAATAGAAACCCCAACTAAGACAATGCTTTATTTCAACCTACCAGCTTTGTCACTGAACACAGAATCTTAAAGAGATAATGTACCAAACCATTATTGACCTGGTCACGCAGAGAACGGAGTCTAGACTGTCCAGTGTATTTTTAAAAATGGCGTTTATATCTAAGTCTTGCTGGTTCCTTTATGGTATGTAGAGAAAAGAATATGACTCTCCTTACTATTGTTATGGTTCTGTGCTTGGTGTTTTTTGAGAGATGGGGACTACTGAATTTGAGAGCTCAGAATAGGGAAGAACACATTAATCCTGAGTGCCACTAGCATTCTGAATTTCACAGGTAGATATGAAGTATCTTTCTCAATATCTATCTATCTATCTTACCAAATAGAAAGTATAAAAATATAGTGTGAATAAATAAAAGGAAAATGTAGAAATGTTTTTTTTTAAAAAATAAATGCACCATGTATTATTTATACCAATACACTAACCAACAAAATGTTAACTGTTATGGCAAAGAGATAACTAAGATGTGGAAAGAAATGTTAAAAATACTATTATTATTGGAGTACATGAAAGGGTAATGAGGGTGAAGCTTTTTATATGTGTTAAGATTTTGTGTGGCCTACCCTGATACATCCTCCTCCCTAACTCTTGATTCTCTATTAATGGCACAATTAACTAACTGTCCATACAAGTAATAAAAGTGGGCATCACCATCATTTCTCAGATCATGACCTCTTCATTTACATCGGGATGTAGAATTCTAAATTTCCCATTTCTCGGCTGTCTTCTCGGCTCTCATCTCCAGTCACACCCTGACGACTGTGGCCTGGACTTTCCAATGATTTCATGCCTCTGACTTTATGTCAATCTCTTTTACAGACTGACTTCTCAAGACTTTGAAGTCAGACAACCCTGGGCTTGAACCATTCCACTAATTTCTAGCTATATGACCATAAAATTATTTAATATTTGTGTTTTCTTTTGTGTGTATGGTATAGCACATGTATGTTTGAGCATGCATGTCTATGTGGGCTAAGTATGGAGGTCAGCAGTTGATTTTGGGGTGTCTTCCTCAATCACTTATCACTCTCCACCTTTTTGTTTTTTGAAAAAAAAATTGTAAAGAAATGATTACAAACTTATTTGCATATATAGGTAATCTTACTAAACTGCAGTTTGTAATTTTAAAATGTAGAGGAATTAAGCTTTTTTATCAGGAGAATGCAGATAAATTTGACAGCATACACTTGATGAAATCACTAATGTAATGTAAAATAATTAAAATTCTACAAAATATTAAAATGTGTTTACAAGTAAGTGAGGTTACAGTAAAGGCTAATGTAGGTTACAAAGACACCGTTGACATGAACTCACTTTGTTTCTTTGTCTCTAGATATTTATCCAGAAGGCATTAAATAATTATAGAAGATTATTTTGTTCACAGTTTTCAGACAGGGTCTCTTACTGTGATAGCTAATCTTGGTTGTTATCACACCATGGCAGGGCAACCTCAACTGAAGAATGACCTAATGTTGGCATTAGGGCCAGTTTGTGGGGCATTTTCTAGATTGCTGGTAGGTGTGCTAGGCCCAGCCCAGCCCAGCCCACTGTGAGCAGTACAATCCTCAGGCATGTGGGGTTGGTCAGAATAGAAACAGAAGGGAACTGAGGGGCTAGAGAGATGGCTCAGTGGTTAAGAGCACTTGTTGCTCTTGCAGTGGACTAATGTTTGGTTATCATCACCCACGTGGAGACTCACAATGACTCACATGACTCTACTCTATGTGTGTATGTATGTATGTATGTATGTATGTATGTATGTATGTATGTATGTATGTATCTATCTATCTATCTATCTATCTATCTATCTATCTATCTATCCATCCATCCCTATCTCTAGATTCCAGGGAATCCAAAGTGGTCTGCTGGTGTCTGTGGGTACCAGGTACTCATGTGGTACATGTAATATGTGCAGGCAAAACACTCATACACATAAAATAGTTTTTAAAAAGGCAGCTGAAATTGAGCAAACACATCAGAAAGCAGGATTTCTGCTGTTTCTACTTCAAGTTCCTGCCGTGACTTCCCATAATGATGGATTTTAAATTGGAAGAAGAAATAAACCTTTTCCTTCCCAAGCTGCATTTGCTCATGGTGTTTATGACAGCAACAGAAAACTAAGTAGGGCACTCACAGAACCTGGATCTCATAGATTTGGCTAGGAGGGCTGGCCAACGAGCACCAGGTATTTGCACATGGGGCAGACAGGCTTTTCATGTTGCTGCTGTGGATTTGGGCTCAGCACTTTCCCAATGGAGTGGTTTCTCCAGCCTAATGTCTGTGTTTTCAATCTGGGCTCCAAACCTGAGTCTAGTAGTTCAGGTCATAGGCCTGCTGAGTTCAGATGAAGGGATCTACTGCGCACGGAGACAACTGGTGAATTAAGTGCTCTACAAGGGACAGCCGTTTCAAAGACTGTATATCTCTCAAGTTGGCAAACCTTCAGGGGTCCCCTCATCTTTGTAGGTTCTCCCACTCCCTCCCACCTATTAGCTGGGCCAGCTCCTGTTTAGTCAGCAGGCTGTAGCTGGGGTGTCCACAAATCATGAAAAGCTACTTCCCTAGCTTTGGTCGTGAACCTCTTCCTGCATTTAGCTCATGATAGCAGAAATCATCTTTCTATATAACTGTCTTCCTTGTGAGTTCAGGACTTTAGGGTGGGGTCGATCTCTCTTTTCAATTCTGGACAATGTGTGGTTCTGAGCACAATTAGAAGCGATATGTGGCAGTGTGGAGGGGCCAGGAAAGGCCAGGGATGGAAGTGACACTTTTTTTGCCAGGCTGATTTCTATCTTTTGCTTTCATTATTTATTTTTCAGTCTTTTGAGATAGGGTTTCTGTGTAGCCTTGACTGTCTTGGAACTCACTCTGTAGACCAGACCGGTCTTGAACTCAGAGATCTGCCTGACTTTAACTCGAGTGTTGGGATTAAAGGCACACGTGCCACACCGGCTCGCTTTCATTATTTTCATGTAGCTTCCTTAAGACAAAACAAAACTTGGCCTCTGTGGTTTCTTCTTCTTCTTGCTTTTTTAAAATTTTTTTATTAAATTAATTAATTAATTAATTACCCGTGCCAAAGACTCTACCACTGAGTTACACCCACAACCCTCTCATGCCTTTCTATAACTTTCTTGCTACCCTTGTCTTTGGACACTGTCTGGCCAAGTCCTGCTAAGTGAGTTAACTTGTCTAGGGCTGTTACCTCATTGCAGAATAAGGGCAACACAAGTACCTATGAGAATCAAGAGCTCAGTAAATGTAACAGAGATTATGCTTACAAATTCTTTTTCAAGATTATCAAGCACCCTTTCTACTTTCCCACTCTCCTCTCTACGCACTGGAGCTGCTGTCCCACCTGCCACGTGGAACTCACCCTAGACCCATACCTCCTTCCTAAATCCTGATTTTAAAATGGCATATCCTCTTTAAATTAGGAAGTTAGCTAACAAACTCATCGTACATCTCGGGCTTAGTGTTCTGCAAATACTCGTTTGAATTAAGAGCGATCACACAGAGTGACTTTAGAGCGTCCTTTCATTACAGATCACTCCTGCGGTCCCCGCCCCAGCCGGCCCGCACCCGGATCACCGGGGCCCGTGCTCGCCCGGCCGCTTCCGGTGGGGCCTTCGCTCGCGACAGCGGCTCGCTCGCGCGCTGCTCTCGGCGGGCGGCCTCATGCAGGCGGAGCGCGGGGCTCGGGGCGGCCGTGGGCGGCGGGGAGGCCGGGAGCGGCCCGGAGGGGACCGAGAGCAGGCCGGAGCCGCGGCGGCGCTGGCCAGAGGAGGCTGCGGGGACGGAGGCGGCCGGCGGGGCCGAGGCCGGGGTTTCCGCGGAGGCCGAGGAGGCGGCGCCCCGCGTGGCGGTCGCCGGGAACCGGGAGGCCGCGGTCGCGGCGGCGGTGGAGCCAGCACACGGGTAAGCGGCGCGGGATGCTGCGGCAGGCAGCCGGCGTACGGCGCCTGCGCGGGACGGAGCCGGGGGACGCGCGTGGACGGTGCACGCACAGCCCCTGGCTGCTTGCGGCCCAAGGACTGGGCTACCAGCCTCCCAGTTTTCCTGTTGCCGGGGTCCCAAAGTCTGGATGGAGGGACATGGGGAAGATTATGTCTTCGTTTTGGTCCTTCCCACTCTTCAGATTCCTATTTCTTCTTGTTGAAAATACCATTGTGGGTACCTAAAGATTGACCGACCTTCCCGAGGTCTCTCTGTTCTCATGTCTTACGGTGGGCACATTGGTGTCTTAAATCAGGATTAACTGCAGAGCTCTGAAAGCCAAACAGTAGAGTTCTGCCTGTATAGGGACCATTGTCCAGCTTCAGGACTCCACAGAGTGTACATCCTTTACTTTCCCTCTGGATGCAAATGGAAACAACTTCTAGATATGTACTACTCCAAAGTAACTTCTTCGGGAGCTCAGAGGTTTACTGACTTTGATAACCAAATCCTCAGGCCAATCACCTTTACTGAATACGTAGTTGAAGCGTGACACTATCCTTGATGCAATCATTAACTTCATAAAAATGCAAGAATTTGTTTAGTATTTAGTTTTTAGAAATATATTTGTGTGTGTGTATGTGTGTCTGATGTGGGACACAAACTAGAGTTATCTGAAAGGAGGGAACCTCAACTGAGACACACACATCAGACACACATACATAGAGAGGCATATATATATATATATATATATATATATAGAGAGAGAGAGAGAGAGAGAGAGAGAGAGAAGGCTGAGTCAGAAAGATGCCATGTAGCTGCCAAGGACACGTCTGAACCTTACTAATAGGCCACAGCTTCATGGTAAAACACAGACAAATATAAATGGGTTAAGATGTAAGAGGTAGCTAGGAAGACTCTTGAGCCATTGGCCAAACAGTGTTGTAATTAATATCGTTTCTGTGTGATTATTTGGGTCTGGGCAGCCAGAATATGAACAAGCAGTCTCTGCTTATGTGTATGTGTGTGTGTGTGTGCGCGCGCGTGTGTGTGTTGGGATGTACGTGTGGAGGTTGGAGGACAACCTTCTGGAGTCTACTTTTTCCTTGCACTGTGGATTACCAGGATAGAACCCTCGTCATTAGACTTGCACAAGTGCTTTTACCCATTGAGCTATATTACTTGCTCCAAAGTATATATTAAAATTTAAATGACACATAGTAACTCTACATTTATGGGGTATTAAGTAGCATTTCTATACATGGATACAGTGTGTAATGATGAGAACAGAAGGATTTGATATACATATCATGTTAGAAATAGATTACTTCTTTGTGTTGGTGTGCGGCCTAGTCTTATGGCAACTTGACACACAAACAAGAGTTATCTGAAAGGAGGGAACCTCAACTGAGAAAATGCCTCCATAAGATCCAGATGTAAGAGATTTTCTTAATTAGTGATTGGTGGGGAGGGCCCAATAGGCTGAGAAAGCCAGCAGGGAGCAAGTCAGTAAGCGGCACTCCTCTATGGCCTGTGCACCAGCTCCTGACTCCAGATTCCTGCCTTGCTTGAGTTCCTGTCCTGACTTCCTTTGGTGAACAGCAATATGGAAGTGTGAACTGAATAAATTCTTTCCTCCCCAAGTTGCTTTCGTCATGGTGTTTAATCACAACAATAGAAGCCCTAATTATGACAGTTGGCAGCATTAAAAATCCTCCAGGCTAGTGTAGTAAGAAGGGTTGCTTGTTGGTTCTCAGCCGCCTGGCTAGCTTAGACCTGAAATAATCACACAGAAACTGTATTAATTAAATCACTGCTTGGCCCATTAGCTCTAGCTTCTTATTGGCTAATTCTTATACTAATTTAACCCATTTCTATTAATCTGTATATTGCCACATGGCAGTGGCTTACTGGCAAAGTTTCGGCATGTCTGACTCTAGCAGTGTCTCCATCACTTCTCCCCGACTCTGCCCTTCTCCCAGCATTCAGCCTAGCTTTTCCTGCCTAGTTCTGTTCTGCCCTTGCCATAGGCTCAAAGCAGTTCTTTATTCATTAACCAATAAAAGCAACGCACAGACAGATGGACCTCCCACACCAGGTTAGCTGTTTTCTAGTAATTGATTTTCAACCATAGTTATCCTACTTTGCTTTTGATCTTTAGAAATGATTCCTTCTATCTAAGTGAACTCCTGTACTCATTAACCGTCCTCACCATCCCTCTTTCCCTACACATTTCCTAGTCTCTCATAACCACTATTCTAGGTTTCTTTAAGATCAACTTTTTAGTTTCCACATATAAATGAGAAAATTGGTCTTTGCGTACCCAGCTTATTTAACTTAGCATAATATCCTTTAGTTCCATTCATTTTGATATTCTGCAGGCTGACTGAATAATCCTTTGTGTCTATATATTCTCTTCTTTTGAAAAAAAGACTTTTTTTTTTTAAAAATTATGTATATGTTTATACACGTAAGTGCAAAGCCAGCAGAGACCAGACGAGAGCATCAGGTCCTTGGAGCCAGAGCTAAAGGCAGTTGTGTCCTCCAGAACAAGTACTCTTAACTGCCTCTGAGGGCACCTGCACACATGGCACATGCTTACAGGCACACGAACAAACGTTTAATAAATAAATAAATAAACATGGGAATGCCAGTGTTTCTTATGCATACTGACTCCAATTCCTTTGGATATGTAACTGGTAGATTGTGGAATACTTACTGTTTTTTTTTTGAAGAACATCCATACCGCTTTCTGTGATGCTGTACTAACTGATTTTCCCACAGCATATGATGAGAGTTCCTGTCTCTGCATCTTCCCTAGCTCTTGTTATTTTTCCAGATTCCTCTTCCTCTTCCTCCTCCTTTAGACAGGATTTTACTATGTACCCATGTTGCCCCAACTCAGGATCTTCCTGCCTCTATTTCTAAGGCATGGGATCACATATGTACTTCAACACATCTGACTTTATTTATTTAACTATTCTTTTGTTTGTTGAGACATAATCTCATTGTGTAGCTCGGCCTGTGTCTGGTTCTCAGTTGCTGGCATCACAGGAGTGCCCCAGTTTTATTTTAATTGCTTTTTTGTTGTTTTTATTCTTATTTTTTATATTTTTGCAGACAGGGTCTCTCTATGTCGACTTGGCTGTCCAGGAACTCACTATGTAGAGCAGGCAGGCCTTGAACTCAGAGATCTGCTTGCTTCTGCCTCCAGAGTGCTGGGATTAAAGGTGATCTCTCACAGGAGATTTTTTATTTTTCTTTTTTTGCATTTATTGAGAAGTTTCTAGATACTCTTAGGCAAGCAGTTTGTTCTCATGATTTTGTACATTTGAACAGTTTGAGGTTGGTTCATTTTACAGAGTCCTCTCTTGCTGGGTAATCAGTTGTAAATATTTCCTCCCCTGTCGGCTCTTCTCAACTCTTTTGGTTGTTTCCATTACTGTGCAGCTTTTTTGATGTGATCCCATTCCTCAAGGTTGCTGCTGTTGTTTGGGCTTTGAGGTCAAATCCAAAGAAAGCTTGGCCCAGAGCAATGTTCTGAAGTGTCTTTCCTGATAGTTTCAAAGGTTCAGGTTTTATATTTAATTCTTATTTATTTTGAGTTGATTTTGTATATAGTTTATGTCTTCTGAATATGGATATGCACATGTATTCCTGGGTTTTCTGTTCTGTCTCTTGGCTCCCCACTCCCTTCCTTTTTGGTGGTGGGACTAAACTTGGGATGGAGTGCATATTACCAAACCACATTATTGACACCAGGTTTTTGTACCAGGGCCATACAGGTTAGCCTGTTACCCTTTGTAGTGTGTTTTGAGGTCTTATATTGTAACACTTAACTTTTATTCCTCTGTTGAAGACATTCAGGGTCTTTTACAGCTTTGTGCAAATTTTAGGAGTGGTTGTTCTGTTTCTGTGAAGAATGTTGGGCTATCGCAGGGGGCATTGCAGAGACTGTGTAGATCACTTTGGGTGTTACAGGCATGTGAGAAGCAGTGCACAGTTCCATCTATGCCCCGGGAAGGCTGTGTGAAACCTTGTAATTCAGTGTCTTCTCCAGTTGCTTCCATTGATGTTTTGTAATTATCATTGCAGATATCACTCGCTTCTTTGGCTAAATTTATTTATATATGTTTTATTTAAAGTTTTTGCTGATACTGATTATTTATTTAGATTTATTTTTCTTTTTTTTTAAGATTTACTTATTTATTATGTATACAATGGTCTGCCTGCATGTGTCCCTGCAGACAGAAGTTGGCACCAGATCTCATTACCGGTGGTTGTGAGCCACCATATGGTTTCTGGGAATTGAACTCAGGACCTCTGGAAGAGCAGTCAGTGCTCTTAACCACTGAGCCATCTCTCCAGCCTTAGATTTATTTTTCACTCTCACCAATTTTGATACTGTTATATTAAAAAATCAATTACATTTTACATGTTAATTTTGTATTCTGTAACCTTTCTAAATTTATCAGTTTTAATGTTTTTGGTAGTATTGTTTTATATATTTTATATAATCATATACAATTGTATATGATTATATAAAATATACATAATTAATGTCTTCTGCAAGTACGGGTTGCTTAACTCCTTCTTTTTCTCTTTGGATGCCTCTCTTTTGTGTTCTTACCCTGGCTGAGACTTTTGGAGACAGGATCGTACTATGTAACGCTGGCTGGCCTGGAACTCACTATAACAACCAAGTTGGCCTCCAACTAGTAGAGATCTGCCTGCCTCTGCTTCCCGAGTGCTGGGACTAAAGATGAATGCCACCATTGCCTGGCTTGTTTATTGTCTTGATGAGTTATTAACAAGGAGGAAATTAAGGCCTATTAGCCGTCCTTGGGATTTTTTTTACCCCTTTTTCCTACAGATAATAGTAAGTAATTAACATTTATTGAACACTTAGTTATGAGATTTGTATATACTGCCATAACTAAGTCATTCACAGTATTGGTTAAATTACTAATTCACAGTTAATCTGAAGATCACTGAGCCTGGATTCAACATAGGTCTGTTGCCTCCAGAGCCCACTCTTCTGGTTACTTCTCTGAGCTTCTGGTACAGTTTGAAAAGAGGTGGCTCCGTGGTAAGATCTCTTGTGGCACAAGCATGAGGACCTGAGTTCAGATTCCCAATACCATGTAAAAAACTTGGCATTGCAGCTTGTACCCGTAACCCCAGCACAGTGCGGCTGGGGTAGAGACATGAGGATTGCTAGAGTTTGCTGGCTGCCAGCCTGGCTGAGCTCCAGGTTCAGTGGGAGACAGTGTCTAAAGGAAATAAGGCAGAGAGCAGTGGAGGAAGATTCCCAGTGTCTTCTGACTTCTGCAAGCATACACTAAGGCATACACACTTAGATACACTACACTACACACACACACACACACACGGGGTCGGGAGATAACTGTTGAGTGATGTTTTCACATACCTCCCCCCTCATGTTTAAATATAATTATAAGGCCATATAGTGATACTGGTAACACATTTGGGTCTTTGAATGTTAGCAGACCTTTGTGCTCCTTATCTATATTTATATGGCAGATGTATACGTCTGTATTCACTTTAAAAAAGAGTGAGACAAAGTATCACTGTGTAGCCCAGGCTGGCCTTCATCTGTGCTACCATCCCTAGGCTGGCCACTTTTTAGTTACTTATATTTAGTAAAAAGCCACTGCGCTGAGGAAAGTGGAACTTTGAAGGCATATGTATGTGTTTATATTTATTTTAACATTTTGTTTTCATTGTGACTCCTGCCTGGCCTGAGTAGTAAACAAGGCACTAGTGCTGAGACTCTCACACTTTGTCTGGCTCAGATGCTCTTTCGTAGAGCCCCATTTGCTGTTGCATCGGGTCTTGGCAGATGTCTAAGTCTTGTTCTGTCCCCAAGACTGATGGCAGTCGCCAACCTCATGCCAGCCAGTCGTGCCTGTGAGCTTCTTAAACTCAGACTCAAACCACAGTCTCCAGGAATGGTTTTCACTTTTCCGGAAGACTGAAGCTGTCTTGGCTAGAAGCTGAATGTGGTTAAGTATCCCAACAGAAAATTGCTTTAGGATTATATTTTTGAGCCAGGTTACATGGTGAGTTCCAGGACAGTCTGTGCTACATTGTGAGGAAAAGGCGTTTGCCATTCTTTCTTGTCACTGCGGGCCACTGTGTAGGCATTAGTGTCCTGTGTAGCCCTTCTTGTTAACAGTGTGCTGTTTTGAGGTGTGCTTTTTTTCCACTGGCCATATTTCCATAATCCACACAGATAATTCATCCTCAAACTGTTTTACTTATTCCGAGGAAGCCATGCATAATACCATGTCTATAAGTTTACATCTAATATCTTTTAAAATCAAACAGTTCAGATACTTTTAAAATATCTAATTCCCAGGATATTCTGTGCATTTGTTAATTAGAACATGGAGCACGAAAGCATTTTAAGGGCTGAGAATGTGGCTCTGTTGATAGTTTGGCATAGCTGGCATACGGCCCTGGCTTTGGTTCCCAGCACCACGTAAACCCTAGGTGTGGTGTTGCATACCTTACTAGAGCTCAGAACCGGAGGCAGTCTTTCAGAAGCTACATGATATTTAGATGCCAGCATGGCATTTCAACAACAGCCATAGAAACAGTTAAAATAAAACAGCCACACTATTTTTATGAATGAATGGTCTTAAATATTGTAGTGACTTGGTATTGGCTTCATACATTTAAAAATCACACCAATACAGACTTTAGCAGTAAAATTCCAACTGTTTCTTTTACTTTTAAACTCATAATTTCTTCTCACGTTTTCTTCATAAATTTATCAGGGGTAATATATTTTATGCTAGGAAATTGTTTAATAGCTTCATTGCACTTTCTATGTAATCATTTTTGTTTTAGTTTTGAGACAGGGTCTCACATAGGGCAGACTTGCCTTGAACTTTTGATTCTCCTGTCTTCATCCCCCCGTGCCAGGATTTCCAAGTGGTAGAGGCATTTTATTAATATAAAGTGTAATTAGGATGACAAGAGTTCGTATCAAATTCATATATTATTTTAGATCATCAGTTCTCTAATTTTATTTTTGTATTATAAGATCAGGTTACTAACACTGAGAGACTTTTTGTGAGAAAGTCACTGTGCATAGAGACCTATGTGTTGTTCAGTGTGATGGAGTGTTATCATTTGTGACTGGCAGCAATTAAAACTGTTCAGCTTGTGAATATTTAAAATGTGCTGTGTGACTTTCATGTATGTGTGTTTGGAATTCCTTGGGCATCTAGAATTGTGCTGTTGTTCATTTAACCTTGTGTTCTTTGCGAGATTAAGTGTTCAATTCAGTCTGTACTTCCCACACTCTGAAGTGTGGGTTACTTAGAAGTGCACGTGACAGCACTTCATCAGCACAAGTTCTGATGAAAAGATTTGCTTTTCTTTTCTCTTCAATTGTATGAGGCGAGGTCTCTTGTTCTACAGCCCAGGCTGTCCTGGAACATGATATTGTAGCTTGAGATGGCCTTGAACTCTTGGTCCTCTTGCCTTACGTGCCGGCTGGAATCATAGGCACGTGCCATCAGATTTATCAGGACACCACTCCCCCAAGAAACAAATACCAGAGTAGAAAGCCAATCTGTAAATTGGGGTGTGCTCAGAGCAGGGGGCCTGAAGAATGGCTTCTCTGTTTATAACACACCCAAAAGGAAGCTGGTCATGTGTGAGGAGGCTTACAGAACGTTTTGCCTTCCTCTGAGCAAATGCCCTACACATCGAAAAACAAACAGAACAAAACCAAGAAAAAAAAATTGTGTCTTTTAACCAAATCAAATAGATGAGAAGCAATTGACTTATCTGTCAAATGAAAGTTGTATTAACTCCACCTGCAAAGCCCCTAGCTCCAAAACAATGAAGAGAGAACACCAGGCCCAGGGCAGGAGGTGTAGCTAGGTGTGAGAACATGTGCCCGGGTCCTATCCTTAGCGTGGGGAAGACATTCCAGTCCTAGATACCAGCCCCTGCCTTGAACTGTGCTCAGCTGGGTGAAACTGGCAATCAAAGCTCAATTCTAGCTGTGACCAGCAGGTGGGGCAAGGAGCACGTTCACGGAGCAAACACGCCCGGCTTACAGCGGGCAAACAGGCGCAGGGAAAGCTCCTCATTGACTCGATCTTTACTTCCGGGTGTTTACCCCTTGCTTTTCGAGACCTGAGAAATAGCACGTTCTTATCATCGTGCTCTGTTTTAGAGAAAATTCCGTTCTTCTTAAAGAGTTTCCATTGTGTGTAGTATTTGTCCCTGGTCCTATGATACCTGAGTACCTTTTCTCATAAGTACATATTTGCTGAGCTTCCCCCATCCCTTCTCCCTGCTTCTCGCTCTTGTTAGTTCCCTTTGTTCCTCAGTTTCCCTTCTTCCATACAGTTTCACAGACATATACATAATTTTATATGTCTATAAAAGCTAGGAACCATAAATGAGAGAAAACATGATAATTTTTTTCTGAGACTAGCTGGATTTGCTCTTATTACCCCCAGTTGTGCCCATCTTCTTGCAATTGCTGTGACTTTCTCCTTCCTTATGGTTGAAAGAATTCTGTTGAGTATAGGTCAGATTTGCTTTATCCATCCCTGCAGAGGAAACTTTTGATGGTAGAGTGTCTTGCTTTTGAGAGATGTGAGACGTTTACCATGCCTGATCAGCAGCATGCATGCCTGGACCAAGACCAGTTAATAAATGTATGTGTTTAATGTGGCTGTGGGTATTTTATTCTTAACATGGCATTTCCAGATGGAAATGTTTCCTGAAACTGGCTTGTAGGCCTGGAGTGTTGCTATGTTTCTAAATGTTAGTGTAACTTTATGTATTAATGTATATTGGGGCCCAGAATCAAAGTAGAACTTATATCCACAGAATACACATGAAGTAGCAAACTCGGGAGTTGTTAATTTCGTTTGGGTTTTTAGGATCTTCTGATAGGTTGATTTTTATTTAGTGTGCGGTCTTCTGGATGGTAGACATAGAATTTACATGTGTAGTGACTTTTTTGGTGCCACAGCCACCTGTAACTCCCATTTCACCCAACTATCGTATCCTTAAAAACACATCTATTTCATTATTATTTTTTATTTGTCTGTCTGTGTTTGAGTATATGACAAGTGTGTGCTGATGCCCATGGGGACCAGAAGAGGGTATTGGATCCCCTAGGGCTAGAGTTATGTGCACATGTGAGCTTCCTGACTTGTGTGCTGGGATCCAAACTCAGGTGCTCTGCAAAAGCATTACACACTCTTAACCCTCTTTACTGCTGAGCCATCTCTCCAATCCTACATTCATGTTAAAGAACAAGTTTATCTGGTTGTGACGTGTGGCAAATGCCTGAAATCCTGGCGCTCAGAAGGCCGAAACAGGAGAACCATTAGTTTTTGTTCTGCCGAAACTTAACTCCTCTTGGCTTTTTCAGCTTTTTTCCTTGTGCTGAGTTTTTTCTCTTTTTCTTTTTCTTTCCCTAACTTGACACAAGCAGGAGTCACCAGGGAAGAGGGAGCCTCAGTTGAGAAATTGCTTCCATTAGATTGGCCTGTAGGCAAGTCTGTGGTACATTTTCTTTTCTTTTTTTTTCCAAGTTTATCTTATTTATTTATTTTATTTTATTTGCATTGGTGTTTTGCCATGGATATCGGACATGTGGGTGCTGGGAATTGAACCCTGGTTCTCTGGGAGAACAGTCAGTGCTCTTAACTACTGAGCCACCTCTCCAGCTCCACATTTCCTTAATTAATGAGTGATGTGGGAGGGTCCAGCCCACTGTGTGTCGCCACACTAGGCAGGTGGTCCTGGACTGTATGAAAAAGTAGGCTGTGCAAGCCAGGGCCATGGAAAGTCAGCAAGTCAGTAAGCAGGGCTCCCCCCATGCTCTCTTTGGCTCCTGCCTTAGCTTCCTTCAGTGACAGACTGTGATCAGGATGTGCAAACCAAGCAAGTTCTTTCCTCCTCTAGTTGCTTTTGGTCATGGGCTTTATCATAGCAATAGATAGAGCAAATTAGGACATTTCTCTTGAGAGTTTAGGATACAATTTAAGTTCAGCGGCTTCATAGTTAGAAAGAAGAAAACAACATCAGAATTTAGTTTGTACTTTCTCCCTAAAGAGTATTTAGACATTTTCAGTAGGGATCTAGGGATTGTGGAATTAAATGTTTCTTTGGATTTCTGTGAAGCAGAGGTCAATAATCTGCCAAAAATAAGGTCACAGTGCTGGCTGGCACTGCTAACTCCCACGCTAGGCTACCAAGGTGCACTGCACTGTGGTGCAGCTTCCAGGCATTGGGCTTGCCTTACCTACCCGCCACACTGATCCTGGGATTTGCGTTTTGTTCTGTTGGATCAGGAGCTTTGAGAAAATCCATCTTTCTCTAATGTAAGGTGAAAACTTTCTCCTTTCCTCAGCATCTTTGCTGCCCTTTCTTTTAATTAAAAGATTTCCCTTCCTAATGTTGGAAGAGCTTCCTAAAGGTCACACTTAGAAAGAGCTGCAGAAGGGGGAGGTAGATTGCAGGACTCTGTCCTGCTGTAGGAGAAATTCACAGAAACGTGCCTTTTCTTATTTTATTTTTAATTTTTGCTTCAGTAGGGACAGGGAGGGAAGGAGGTTTTCTAATGTATTGCCATGGTACCATGCAGTTAAGGATCAGTTTAATCAGAGGGGTGTGTCAGGCAGGCACCTACCAAATGCCATGCACTCTGTAGCAAAAAGAGGTTGAAGAATCCCTTATGCATTTGCCTTTACACACACAGCGCCTTTCCTTCTACTTACAAAACACTTGTGATTGAGCTCGCCATATAACTGTGCAACAGTTGCTGCCTGATTTCTCCAGACCTTGGGAATCACTTCTCAGAGCTCTGTGAGCGCTTTCTTTCCTCCTCTCATTAGTGCCGGGTGTAAGTGCTCTCGAGGAAGAAATGATTTTGACATGAAACAAACGTGGCTAGCCCTCAAAACAGAACAGACATGTGTTTCCTACACCAGCCACCAAAGGAGAATGAAAAGGAGGGCAAATTCAAGAGGAGCTTCACAGGCTGGGAAGAGCCCTTACACAGAGACTTTTCACACAGTCGGTACAGTAGCTCCTTCTTCCCTGTGTGGTCAGCGTGGGTAAATGACTGTCACCCTTGGAAGACAAGAATTCTGCCAGATCTGCTTTTTCTCTTGTGTGAAATGGCAAGTCAGTCTTTGCTGGTTAGATTGGGTTTGCCCTTTGTCTAAGAAGACAGCTGAAGGGCTGTGTGGCAGGGCTCAGGAACAGCCGGCATGAGCAAGACCAGCAGCTTAGTCCTTAACAAAAGGAGGGGAAATGTTATGTAGATATTGTATTTGAGTTCTGTGAAATTTGATGTAGTAGTTATACTTAAAGACTTTTGCCTCGAGGAAAATATGATTATAATTTGATCAAGGGTCCCTATGATGTGGTGGGACACGTTGTGAAGACACTCAGGTGTCAGGGATGGACAGCGAGAATGGTAGCTCACTCTGAGCTCTTAGGTAGTGTGAGGAGAGGGGACCTTAGCACAGGGTGGAGTTAAACCTTAGCAAGAATAGGCAGAGTGAGGTGTAGCTCACATTTGTTTTGTCTGCCCACCTGTCTGTCTTCTTCCCTCCCTCCTTCTCTCTCTCCCTCTCTCCCTCCCTTCCTTTCATGCCTATAACCCAACATTCAAAAGTTTTTTTTGCCAACAGTTGACTTTTGTTTTAGTCTGATGTGACTCGGATCTTGGCTGTCTCAGTGATTGCTAGGATGTATTTCAGTGAGTGAGTGTTTGGGTCCAAGATCTGTTCATTTGTGTGGTTGGTAAGTTTTGGAGTGGGAGTAGGATCTATTTCAAATAGACTTTATCTGTATTCATGTAATTGATTATATGGAAGACCCTGTCTACTCTCTAAGGGCTTCACTGAAGTTAAATAAGATCATTGAATGAAAATGAGTGTGGAAAGATGTCTGATTTGGGGATGTAGCTTGCCAAGCGTACGTCGGATTTGAGTTCAGTCTTCCAGCATTGTTCAGTTTCTGGCTCTAGCCAGGTAGTCTCCCTCTCCTCTGTAGGTAATCATAAGAACTTTCCCTAGGCCTTTAGACACTGAGATATTTTACATTCTTTTCTTTTTCATTTCAGACAGTCTCATTCTGTATCCCCAGGTTAGCCTTGAATTTACTGTGCATCCCAACTTGACCTTGAACTTGAAGTGATCTGCCTTAGCCTTTTGAGTGTTGGGGTTGTAGGCATGCAGAAAAAGTTATTTTTTTCACAGTAATATTTTGCTCAGTGAAGAGACATTTGCATTTCAAGATATTTTCATTCTGTTTCTGCCTATAAGACCTTGGAAAGTCCCTCCCTGAACCTTGTTTCATTTTTAAAGCCCAGAGAATTCAATGGAAAATGGATGTTCTAAAAGAAACAGTATTGTTTCAATCTAATTTCCATTTTGCCTCCCTGGGTTTATATTATAGAGGAAACTTGTAAAGCCACTAGTAGGAAAGGCTCCCTTCAAAACGGAAAAGGGAGCTGGTCGTGGTGGCATATACTCATAATCCCAGCTCTCAGGAGACTTGCTGCTAAGTTTGAGGCCAGCCTAGGCTATACAGCAAGACTCTGTCTCAACTCCACCACATTACCCAGTAGTAAAACTTCAATCAAATGCATTGAAAGAATTAATACACCCCAACCTGGGGATGCTGGTTGGTAATCATACCTACTCCTGGGGCTTAGACCAGAAAATCTCAAGTTCAAGGCTTGCATGGGCATCTTAGTGAGATCCTGCCTGCCTCAAAATAAAAAATAACAAAAAGTAGTAGGTACAGCTTAGTTATGGTATGTAGCTAGCATGAGGGAGGCCGTAGGTTCAACCCCAGTTCTGTCCGAAAAAAAAAATATCAAGAATCTAAACCTTGCATGGCAGTGTTTGTCTGTAACCTCAGCACCTGGGAAGCCTGGGGCAGAGGATTTGGAGTTTGAAGTCAGTCTCGGTTACCTAGTGAGGCCCTGTCTCAACAATAAAGACTGTTGAAGCTATTTTGTGCATTGGCTGAAGTGTATCAACACAGACAAGAACTGCAAGAAGACATCATGATCCTTGTTTTGCAAGTGTTGCCAGGGAACTGGATTTTTAAAAGTTTTAGACGTGTAGGCTTCCTGAAGCCACTTACTTTGGTAATTGGCATCTTATCAGAACTGACAGCTACCTGGCGCCAGGGACATTAGTGAAGAGTCTTAAGTGATAGACCCTTCAGAGGAGCTGATGAGATGACACTTCCTTTGGGGAGCTGCTCAGCTTTCTTGGATCAGGATGGATGAATGGCATTTGGCAGGGTCCCTTTGCTTTGCTTCATCTCTCTGGAGAAATGTGAGCACCCCTTTAAGGCTGCTGTGTAAGGACATGGGAAATTTTAAGAAACTTTGCTTGATCAGGAGCTGGTTAAGGACTGGGTTCAAGAAATTTGCAACACCCTGAAAACAGGAACCTCTTCAAAAGTATAAACCCCGAAATGGTCCTAGTAGCTAGCCACCTGTCGACACTCCGGTCTAGACAGAAGCAGGAGTAGCTGCTCGGTGGGGGAGGGTAGGGGGGCATGCACAGAAGCAGAAGTAGCCGCAGACAGGGAGAAGAGGTATACAGAAGTACTCTACACCCTGTATCTAGCAAAACCAACCCCCTTGACCCGGAGTAATATATATGTCAACCCCGAATGAGGAGTGGGAGCTCCCCTCACTGCACTGCTTCGTGGGTGGAGGCTTTGAGCTCCCAGCTAGCTGGTTTGAATTTTGCACACAGAAATAAACCATGCTTTTGCATTCTGGACTCGACTGGATTCTGGTGGTGGTCTCTCTGGGGGGTCTCAACTTGGGCATAACAGCTGGCAAATTGTTAACAGATGGATTGGGTGGTGGATTTGAGAAGGAGGTGGATTTAGTTAAGGAGGGAAAAGTTTAGCCAATACCTTGATAGCAAGAGACTAGAAAAGCAGTGGTTTAGAACTCTGAGTATGAAAAAGAAACAAACCTTATACTATTTTATTATTATTGAGATGTGCATTCTCCCATGTTGTCTAGGTTGGCCTTGAGCTCTTGGACTGGAGCACTCTTCTTGCCCTGGCCTCCTAAGTGTGTACCACCACGACACACCACGTCACACCATGCCACGCCACAGCCGTTTAAGAACAAACCCTTTGTCTTTTGCAAGGCACTGATACTGTTTTAAAAGGGAACTGCCTTTACCAGAGGAAGGAATTCTAAATGTTTATTGCAAGCTTTATTCCTGCTGCAACCCATACAAGCCACAAAGACACTAGTGTGTAACCATACATACAAGTGCAGCTTCTCACAGAGGCCACAAGAGGACCTTGAATTCCCTGGAACTGGAGTTTACTGGTGATAGTGGGGGCCAAACCTGGGTCCTAGGAACCAGATCTTCTGGAAGAGCAGCAAGTGCTCTTAATTGATGAGCCATCTCTCCAAACAGATTTTTATTTCAGGAAGTAGGGTGCTGCTGCAACAATTATCTTAAAACATAGAAGTGTCCACTGGACTGGATAATGGTGATGACTGGAAACATTTGGGGATGCATATTAGGGGTCTAAATTGTCTTGAGACTGTCATTGGAAATGTGAACCCTAAAGATAATTCAGGGTGGATCTCAGGTAGAAAAGAGGGGTATGTTGCCAGACGTCGGGGAACTAGTGAGCTTTGTTCTAAAGTGGCAGAAACCTTGGCTACATCCTGATCTCCTGTTGGTGTTTGTGTGTCAGTGGACAAAGAGTTGCTCACTCTACTGTTCTGAGAATGAAAGTGTTGCTACACTCTTCCCTATTAGTGGAACATTGACTCGTCCTTTCTGTTCCTGAGTTGTTGGGATTAAAGGTGTGCACCGCAACGAGCTGATGGAGAATTTTAGATTGTCCACCCTGAGCAGTTGTCTACTGAAGGACTTCCTTCATCTTCATCTGCAAGTCAAATTGACCATTGCCTACTAGAAGTAAACCAGTACTCATTCCAGTTGAGGCCTTCTGTGTGTTCCAAATTTTCTTGTGGTTTGCGTTGCCACTGGGCAGGATAATAGCTCAACAGTACTTTGATGGTAAGTAACCTAAGTGGATTTCTGTTGCTTTATGAACACTGCAACCAATGATGGGCTTTCAGGTATAAAGCATTACTGTGAGTGAAAATTACCAGTGTGGCTTTGAAATGATGTCAACGTAAAGACAATGCCTTGTTTATGCAATACTGCATTTTTCAGTATTCCCACGTGCTGTGTCCATGTCTGTATAATGAAGCAAATGTCTCCTATGCTTTATTTCTTCTTTCTACTCTCCTCTGATGGGTGTTCCTCTGGCCCTCACATTTGGGTAGGAGCAATGAGATCCTAGTTTGGTGACACCTCTAATTTGAGATTAGGGAATGGTTTATCTGCAGGGTGCCGGCCTGCTTTGACTACTGAATGATGATAATATCAGGGCCCTTGGTTCTCTCCTGGTCTCCTGCCTTTCATTTCCGTGTTTGTTTTCCTGCAGAAACATCCTCTCAGGTGTTTTCAGCCACAGTTGTGTTTTACTTCAGGATCATTATCTTCCCAGGCTCACAGTTTGCCATGTTCTTTAGCTGCTCAGAGATTTCAGGCTAAGTGGAGAAGCTTCTCTGAACGTTACCCACGGGGACAACAGAAGAATACTGGGTTTTCCCACAGTGAAACTTTCAGCTCCAGCTCTCGCCCCCGTTCCCATCAGTCCCAGGTAGCAGCTGACTTACGTAGCAGAATTAACTCAGTAACTTTAATCAGCCAGCATCTTTGGGTCTTCAGAATTTTATGGAGATGGCAGCCTTGAGGCTTGAGGCTGTATTTGTAATCTCAAGATTTTAATATAAATGACCATTTTCTTGCTTTTGTAATGAAGCTTATGATATTTGATGGCTGAAAGAGATCATGAAAGGCCAATTTAATCCATCCTTTTAGGAAACTTTTGCAGTTTCATTTAGGTGAGAATTATTGATTAATGTGAAATTTGTTGGTTGAATGATTGATGGGAAACTCA